>JAMKCH010016749.1:0-23911 GCA_023653785.1 Ophioderma brevispina | reverse complement strand
GGGGGGGGGGGGGAGGTCTAGATTTATTATGGCATCCCTGGAAAATTTACACCTATAACTGCACCAGATAAACAGGTATATAGATTCTCTGGTGTTAAAGGCTCATGGTACGGTCCTTTTCCGTGGTCCCAACTGTGCCAAAACGGTTTACTGCAACAGGCACACCCATAAAACGAATCTTATACTTTAATTTCAGCGAAAAACAAAAATAAGGATCAACTATGACAAATCAGGTCCTGGAAAGGAATTGAGCAAAATGTGGTGCGAGATGAGCCAGAATCCTGTCAACCGTCGCGTTTTGTTGCATGAGCACCGTAGTCTCGTGTGCGTTTGTATACTATCGTGCTCGGACCTCGTGTAGTCAAAGGCGTGGTAGTACCCGATATACAGGGAATGAGAATAAATTTGAATAATAACGTTCTCGCAGTTAGTGGTTTTGAATGGCGCGAAAATGGACTTTTCAAATGCATTTTTCTCCAAATTTCTTCTACACGAACTAAAAGTTCGGGACAAGAACAAAATTGCTTTAAATGAGTCTTCTTGCCGTATGGTAAAAATTGAAGTGAATGTCATCAAGCAGTTTTGGAGGAATCAATCAGGCTCATTAGCCGATTTAGGGATTTTTTCCATAAGCTCCACAAGAGCCTGGCAACCTCCAATATTCCAACTCTAGTATCGAACTCGGGTGTCATTTCCCCCTGGAAATAACAGGAATACGGAGTGCAAACCACAAACCAATTTTGGATGCTTTAATGTAGGTCGGTCATGGTGTTTTCATGACCCACATACGACTGTGCCGTTGTATTAGTCCTACCAAAGTGTACATTTACAAATCGTGGACTTGACCGTGCGGAAATTATTTTTAGTGACACGGAAATGTGTTTTAAAACTCGTGACATTGTCAGTGTTCATGCATGTGTTCATCTAGTACCAAATTCAGCAGTGTCTGCACATGAAGAAAATGTGATTTGTACGCCAAAGTATACCCAAGATCGGAAACTTTCGGTATTATTTACACCGTTCCGTAAATACTCATGTTCAGAATTACTGGTGTTCACGAACTCCGAATAAGTAAGCTTAAATATAACATGCACATTCTAGTCGTCTCATCATGTGACAGATGAACCATCAGTAGTGGGAAAATCATTTATAGAAATAGGAACCTGTCGACATCAGAATCCGTTTTTGTGTGAGGATTTAATCCAACATTCAACTTCATGTGTGACTTCAACATCAAAATCATTAAGGATCAAGAGATGCATTCCCGTATGGGTATGCATCCTCTCACCAACCAGAATCATTCATCAACAACAATCATTCTCCAAGCACAGTAACATAACACAAATATGTGACCATCAAAAGTTCATACATGTACCGTACATTGAAATCCCTTCATCATGCCTTCATACAGAACCACAGGGCCCTTGGAAGTTATTAGAATTTTCATTATTGATTGAGATCATCCTATGTATAATAGGATTTTGCCCAATGTCTATACCCATCATGCTCCCCCCAGGATGCGCCACAACATCTATAAATGTACAGGTAGCCCCCTTCATCGGCCAGAGCACAACACATGGAAGCATCTATCTCAGTTCCGAAACACTCGGGTTTTGAATTTGACTTAATCGACGTGAAAATTTATTTATTTCTTTTTTCATCACACCATACGCACACTAGGTAATAACCAACGTTTGCCTTTTGGCAAATGTCTAATTTGCATATTGTGTCTCGCATTATACCAGTGCACTATGGTGTAAATACACGCGTGTAGGCCTGTGTATGTATGAAAATATTTAACACTTTAGTGTGTAAGAGTGATAGACCACTTGGACCTGTTTTAACGCTAATTAACTTTTGCAACCAAAATTTTATGTATTGCCTAATTAATCAATAGCACGTCGAGTTAATTCACTTGAAGCTTGAACACAGTTAAAATACAATGTCATATTATATAAACTTTTTGTCTTTTGATATCGGCAGCTCGATTTGGAAGTTGGTTTTCACACACGCTTGAATATTGGAATAAACACAAACATGGTGAAAATTTTATGTTTTTGCAATATGAAGCCATGAAAAACGTAAGTAAACTATTATTTTATAAGAAAACGAATTGCCGAAAAAGCATTCAAAACCGTCAGCCACGTGCACATTATTGGGTCGGTATTGCAAATAGCGATTATATTGGTCGTGCAAACGCACCGTATTGCGAAATGGAAATTGAGCTTGTGCTCTTAAGTTAAAGGGACATAATGGCAGTATCAACCTCCCCGTAGTGAGCCCCGGAAACTGATTTCGTTCAGGCGAGATTACACAAACGCACAAAGTCACTGCGATTCTCCTCCAAGAGACACGCAACTGACAGCCCCATCCTGAAAATTTGTGGCTATACTCTAGCTGCACACACCGAGAGCGCTACCCATGGTATTGTCACCTTTGTCAGCAATACAGCTGAATGGAAACATATTGCAACCGCACCTGCAGACTTCACCCTGGAATGGGCAACGACCCACATTTTAGATGTCCACGTCATCAATGTCTAGAAGCCACCTAACTCCCTGCTTCAAGCAAATTCTCTACCAACTTATGGTCCGGGGCTTATGGTGCACCTTGCATCTACGCTGGTGACTTCAACAGTCATAGCATTACCTGGGGCTACAGGAATACCAATCCTGACGGATCCAACCTGAGGACTGGGATTCCAGAGCTGGCGTACAACTTTTGTACGACCCCAAGCAGGCAGACATTTCTACTGTGGAAGGGGGAACGCAACCTCAAATACTGACCTTGCATTTATAAATATGGATGTCATTTCTGTTCACCGTACTGTTCTCGATCGCTTTCCGAAGTCTCAACATAGACCATCACTGATCGCTCAGGACAGCCTTGCTAAGTCTGTACCAACAAAGCCAGTAAAAAGGTGGAACTTCCTAAAGGCAGACTGGGACCAGTTTGAGAACCCGGTGGATTCAGAAGTGCCCAACCTTCCGATACCAATCTCCTCCAACCTGGACAATTCTTATACAGCACTATGTAAACTCTTTAAGATAGCAATAAGACCGTCCCATGTAGCTGTAGTCACACTTATATCCCATCTTGGGATGAGGAATGTGATGCTCTTTACAAAGAATTCTTGGAATTCTGAACCCGGGGAAGTCTTCAGATCTGACAAACTGATTGGATAGGAAACGTCGTGAGCGCTGGGAGGAGACGGTCCAGGGAGGGAATTGATTTCACTCATTCTAGCAGGAAGGCCTGGAAGACCATAAACCGCCTCACCGGTCGTTTCAAGGATATTGATAAGGATCACACTCGCTCTGTTATAAAAAAAAAAGAGATCACCAAACTTCGTCAAGCCCCTGGCGAGGACGGGTCACTTTTAACACCCTTCTCACTAGATGAGCTCACCTCATCTATCCGCCAACTAAAGAGTGGAAAGGCCCAGGGCCTGATAATATGCACTGCGGCCTACGATGTCTTGAATGGCTCCAGGAGTTCTACACATGATGCTTTACCAACCAGTCCTTACCCAAGATCTGGAGGAGGGCTACCATCATCGCACCCCCAAACCAAACAAGCTCTTTGAGAGGCTGATCCTGGCCCGGCTGGAGAGCTTTTAAAAACGTCGTAAGACAGGCGTCATCTTTGTGGACCTTACTGCAGCATGACACCGTGTGGCACCGGGGCTTGACACTCAAGCTTCTCAGGACCATCCCGGATTGTCTCTTTGTGCAATTCATAATACAATATGCTATCAGACCGTAGCTTTGTTCTTAAGACCAGTGATGGGCAGATCAGTCGACTGCGTCGTCTGAAGAATGGAGTCCCACAAGGATCAGCGCTTGACTCCCATGCTGTTCAACTGGTATATCAGCGCCTTACCTCAAACAACATCTAGGCAATATGGCTACGCCGACTATCTTGCCCTTCTTCACTCGGGCAGAAGCTGGACTGAAGTATAAAGTATACTGACTGTAGATATGGCCATACTTGTAGCATATCTCAAGACCTGGACCTCAAGCTGAGTGAAGCTAAGACCGCCGCTTCTGCCTTTCATCTTAACACCAAAGAGGCTCATCGCCAGCTTCAAATCAACCTCAATCTAGCGCTTCTGCCATACAATCCTACACCAACTTATCTGGGAGTGAAGCTTGATCGGCAGCTTACTTATCGTCAGCATCTCGAGTCAGTATGTGCAAAGGTATCTTCGAGGAATAACCTCCTGTGCCGCCATGCTGGATATTCATGGGGTGCTAGTCCATCCACTCTACACACCACCGCCCTGGCTCTGGTCTACACGCTGTTGAATATGCCGCCCCAGCATGGTGCAATAGAACCATTACTGGCTCCATTTGAGTTTCTACCAGTGCGCTCAGGCATTGCACCTGCAGTGCTTCAGAGAGAACATCACACACATAAACTGGTGAATAAGGCTCTGTTGGACAACAAGCACATTTTTTATCGACACGCTGCTAAACTCTCCAGCTCCCCATTCAACATCTTACAGACATTGAACACTGCCTTGCTAGATAACCCAAGACCAGACCAACTCACTATCTTACCTATGACAGAACTACCACCTGGTAGCAATCTCCCACGCAGGGAATGGGTCACCTTAAACCGGATTCGCAAGGGAGTCGGTCGTTGCAACAGCAATATGCACCGATGGGGGCTGCGCCCATATTCAGTCTGCCAATGTGGCTCGCCATCACAGACCGCGGATCACATTCTCAATGAGTGCCCTGCCTTTCATCCACCGATGGATATAGACTTCTCAAACCCCAACCAATCAACAGTGAGCTGGCTCTACCAAATTCAACACATTTACCCGGCTGCCTCATACGCAAGAAGAAGCATGAAAAAATATTTTGACATAATGAAATGGACCTTTATTGAAAAACTTTCACAATTTGAAAACAATTTTGATGTTAACATTCTGTAAAAATAGTAAAAACAGCAAGAGTTCGTGGCAGTTTGTGTCAATTCCTGCCATGGCACAATTCAAAAGCATTCAGACCAGGTTTCAGACATTGTATTTCAAGCTTGTAGTAATAAAGATATTGATCTGGCAAGTGAAAGGTGTATTAGCCAGGAGAAGCACAATAGCAATGGTCTGTGAGCTGATGACTGCATGCTTTTCAAGTTTGATAAATGCTAGCAGTAATGTCATCATCCTTGGCTGAGAAGTGAAGCTTCAAAGGAAAATAATATTATTTTCTTTTCCCCTTTTTTATTTTTTACAAAATATAAACACCAACATTATTTTTAAATTTGTGGAAGTGATTTCAATAAGTGTCCATTTCATTGAATATCTTTTCATGCCTTTAAGGGCTACGTGTGAGCAAAGTGAGTCCCAAATCCAACCGATCTGATTTATAGCCGCTCAGATCAGGGCCGTGCGCAGGATTTATTTACGGGGGGTGTGGGACCTCAAAAAAGTGGACCTTTTTTTGGTAAAAGGGGACCTAATCCTCTAAAAATGGTTCTTTTTTGGACCTTTTGAACATCTTATCACCAAAAATTGGACTTTCTTGTTAATTTTCTATATATTTTGGACCTTTTTATTTAAAACATCAGCCAAAAGTGGACCTATTTACCCTTTTTGGAATTCAGGCCCCGCGTACGGGCCTGGCTCTGATCAAGGTTGTCAATTGAAATTGAAATAAAATCATAAATAAAATGAGGCGTATAAATGTAGACAAATATGGATACGACACTTTGAAAGCGCGCGATCAATTTTGCAATTAAAGATACGCAAAGAGATATCACATGTCCCTACAACGAGTGTCTTGATTTAATGCCTATCTTCGAACATGGCCCAATTTGAAAGTGTTTTGCTCAAAATAATATTGTTAACAGAACTGTGACATTTCTAATTTTGCATTTACTCCAATACAAAATGCAGCTTTGTTTTATATTGAATCCTATGCAATTGAACTTCGCCTTTGTTTTCACTAGGTATTTCTATGGCCATCTACCAAGTTGGAAATAAATAAATTGAGTGTCTAATATATTTGAACTCACTGTTTATTGTTTTAACCTATGTGCTTTTGAATCCCTAAAAACAAGATATTGTAGACCGTATTCAATATGACGTCAGCCACCAGACATGTTAGTGGACAAGATGCATACATTCCAGGACTACAATACATTACGCTGTCAATCGATCCATGTTTAGCGATTGCACAGGGATCATTGACAGGTGAATGTATTGTAGTACTGGAATGCGTCTATCTTGTCCACCAACATGGCTGGCTATTGAAGTAATATTTCTAATTTTATATTTGTCACCAGGACACCCGACATGCTGTGATACAAATAGCCAATTTCTTAGATCATCCTCTAGCTGACGACGCAGTGGATCTTGTTGTAAGGAACAGTACGACAGAAAGCATGGAACAGCGGTATTATGGAATTAACGAAACAGCCACAGATCAGTGGAACGTCAAGAAGATTGGAGCTTCAAATATGCTAAGAAAAGGTTCAAATTAAGACACAAAGAATTTGAAATAAATATTAAAATATTTATGGGTGGGTTTCAATATGTAAGAATTCGTTATGTGCGTGTGTGATTGTTCGGGTGTATGAGGTTGTGTGCGTGTTTGTGCATATGTGTGTGTGTGCATGTGCGTGTGTGTATGTGTGTGCATATGTGAGGGTGTGCGTGCTCGCGCGCGTTTTTTTGTACATGTTAAAATAAGCACGTGTGGTCCAGTGGATTGAGCGCTCGTCCCGCAATCCAAAGGTCGTGGGTTCGAGTCCCACTGCGGCCAACGTGTTGTGCTCTTGAGTAAGGCGCTTTACCTTAATTACTCCTCTCCACCCAGGTGTATAAATGGGTACCAGCATTATTCAATGCTGGGAAAGTAACAGACTCGCTGTGCGGGAGGAGTGGCGAACCCCCCACAGCAAACATAATATGGAGGAGTCTGGCCCAAACGCTAAGGAAAGGGAGATGGGCACTCCGCGCACGAGCTTGCTCGGCACGACGACTTTACTTTAAAAAAAAAAAAAATAACCACCTTGTTAAATTGGATTACGGGGTTTGAATTAAGAGTCTTTGCGCGCGAGTTTAAAACATAAGTTTGTGGCTGTCAATGTCTTTGAAAGTTATGAGTGCTATCTCAAAAAAGTAAACCAAAACAAACGACAAAACAAACAAAGCTGACACGACGCATGCTTGGACTCATTCGAACGTATTTTTCATGCTTATTTTTACGATAATAAATATTCATAAACTTTTAAAATATTTTGTCATTTTCTGAGATCAAAAGACACTGTGCTCCATATTTGACTAAACGGATTAAACAACTATGTTGACAGTAATATGCGCGTTACACAACAAAACAAATAAAAAAAACAAAACGAGCAAATTAACTCTAAAACAGTGTTTAGAATTTACCCACAAAACGTGTCAAGATTTTGCAAACATCCTTGCATATGGGGAAATGTAATTGATGTTTTGGTTTAGTTTTTTTTTCATATACAATTTTGACACCAATGTTTTTCTAATACAGAATTTCATGAAGAAACTGAAAATCATGGGTATCATTTTGTGGGCCGCCAGCTATAGCTGGAGGACCACTTAGCAATCCGTTGTGCGTGTGTATGTGTGTATGTGTGATGTGTGGATGTGTGTGTCACTAAAATGTTAAGTTTTTTTTTAAAAATTGACCTCAATTGAAAAGTTGAAGTTCAATTGGAACCAAACTTCTGTCATATGTGCACAATGCGATCCCTCATATGTTGATGAGGTCAAAGGTCATGTGCCAAGGTCAAAAGTCATGGAGCGGCCCACAGCTTATATTCTTTGAATATAGCGAGCGTGAAAGCCGAGAACCGTGAAATTCTAGTTTAAAATGTGTTCTTTGGTGTTTTATAAGGGGGCAAAGTTTGTACAGGTGTAAACAATAAAAGTGTTTAAATTGTTTTAAAATATATACAAATCTGTTCGGTTGATCATAACGATTCTAAAAAGGTATAGTTTGCCATATCTACGACTTATTCTTTTAGTACAATAAGCTCAAGAAAGTTCACGGTCATATTTTACAGAATGGTCCGATTTTGTTGAAACTGGTTTTAAAGTGTTCACCGGGTCATACTAAATAAGAAAATGTAAATAGATTCTGTGTTTCCCCTTTCAAAATGAGACTTTTACAGATATGGCTAATGATCTCCCATAGACCCTGTGGGACCTGGCCATATTTGCCGTTCTTAATTATGATAAACATTTATACACAATGCGACCTGTATATTGTTTGCTTCTGCACAGTAAGACGAACAATTTGGCACAATTTTTAAAACAAACTGACGAATCTGACCTTGAACCTGTTTTACTTTATAACTCGAACTACAACCCTCAGGTAGGGCAAACTATACCTTTCTGTAATCCTTGAAAGGTACTGAACACGATGGTATACTTTAAAATACCTTTTGACCTTTTTATAATTTGACCACTGTATAAGCCTTTCCCCCAAAATACACCCAAGAACACACTTTAAAAAATGACACCCGTGAATTTTGGAATCTTACAATTTTGATTTAGAAAAACCTTGGTTGCGAGATTGTATATGTAGTTTTCAAAAAAATACAGTGCCACATTTACGATTAATCGTACATCCGATTAAAAAAAAAAAAAAAAAAAAATTATTTATGCCGGGGGGGGGGGAATGGAGGATTTCAATTTTTTTTTCGGCAAAAATTTTCGCGTTCCCCCCTCGCTTCCGTTAAAAAATTTCACGTTCACCCCTTGATCATGCTGATTTTCCCATTTATAAGTTCATGTTCCCCCTCTCGCGTTGATGAAAAATTTCACGTTCCCCCTCTCTCTTACAAAAAAATTTTCGGGTTCCCCCCTCAAATCCTCCATTCCCTCCTGGCGTAAATAATGACCCCTCCCTAATAGCTGCAGTGTGTTCAAATCATGTACACAATTTTAACAGTGTTTGGATGGGGATAGGGAATCTTACCCACGCTTGTCGTTACACTGTAGAAACTAGGTGGTGACGGCCAAGAAATCCCAAATTTAGACGTTGTCTTTAGTTTATCATGTAAACCCGAAATCTTGACAAATCTTGAAGAATCAACTCCACTGTAAGGGTTATTTTTAATATTGGATAACGGACGAGGACGAGGTCACATATGGAGTATGGGAACACCAATGACAGACCCACACCAAAGCGCCATATCGGTTTGTGGTTTGACTCAGTATTGAGTAACAGATTTTAGTTCATTTGGGCGAGTTACTATTATAGAATGAGCCTGGCCACCACGTTGGTAAACCCCAGACGATGGCGGCCAGATTCCCATGATCCAATAAAGTATACAGATATTTAATGAATCATGGGGATCTTGCGCATCCATTGGCCCCAAGGTGAACTGGAGGGCGTGGGGTACCATTTTCCCCCACGCCCCCAGTTCACCGAGGGGACTAATAGATTCCACAAAGATTTCGAATGAGACATGAATAGTTGTTTTAATCTTTCGAATGTTATATGGTTCATTTCATGGTTAAAAGTTAAACTGAGGCATATTTAACAAAATAGACACTGCTAGGCTAGGCGAAGTAGGGCTAGCTAGGCAGGCAAGGGTTGGTTATAGCTTTGACTGCCTAAATTTGCAGCGTTGTCCATGCTAGCCTATGCCATTGTCGGGTGCCATGACAAACACATGATTTGATCCAGTGCTTTTTTAACTTTATTGTTTTTTTAGAAAGGTCCAAAATTTAAACGACATTTTGACAAGAAATTTCGCTTTTGGTGATGAGCTGCCAACAAACGGACCATTTTAGGGTGTTCGTTCACTTCACTTTTCGATTGCCCCAATGGAATCCGGCGTTGTACACACCTGGAAACAGTTCCTCTGAAGGAACATTTTGTTACAACATTTTCAGACAATGCAAAATTTTTTTAGACTTTTAGAAATCTTACCTTTGGTTGCTAAAAAAAAAAAAAAAAAACGAACATAGACGACAACGGCATAAGCGTGAAACTAATGTTGCGTTGAAGAGTCACTGATCGGAAACAACCACGGTTACTCATATTGTGTGGTCATGGTTCCTATTAAACACGATAATAATAAATGAAAATATAATGTTTTATCGATTTTAGAATACTAAATAATTTGTAGACATTCGGACTGTGCACTATAGATTGAGCATAACTCATACATACAATAATTAATAGCGTTGCACTCTTTTATTACTACACTAATGGACAGGCACTGTTGGTGAGTGGAAATCTCAATTTACTGTTGCTCAGAGTGAGGAATTTGACGAAATCTTCAACGCGAAGTGCGAGGATCTGGATTAAACGTGATTTTTGAAATCTGATCTTTGGCCCGAAGACTATGGTCCGGACCAGATTATTTTCAATGTATCATAGCGGCGTTATCAGATTATGGGTGAGCTTTATTCGTTAATGTGTCTTATTTAAATAATAAAAGAGCGATGTTCTGCCGGGTCGGTAGCGTAGTGTCGTCGGTGGGCGCTCGTCGTGTTAGTAGGGTTACCAACCCCCTAGTGAACTTTCGCTCCGGTGCGCTAAAAATGCTAAAAATTTCGTATAAAGCTCTAGGTAATCGTTCTTCTATTCCTTTCCGGTCATTTTAGCGTAAAAATGTGAAGGTTAGCCAGCTTCACAGGGGGTAGGTATGTCGTCCAAGTAGAAGGGTGGGGGGTGGTGCCACCAAAGGATATTTTTTGGTTGACATTTTGAAAAATATATGACGGATGGCTCTAAACTCATAGGTTATGGAATGCCATAATTTAGAGCAGAAAACCGCATGACCATCCGATATTCTGCGATTTTTAGCGCAAATTGGATTTTCGCCCTATGTCGGTTGAAAATGCCAATTTTGCCGACTCGCGGACTGATGACGTCATTGTGACGCCTATTAGGTATGTTGGTGCTTAGTTGGTTCAATGGGGAAAGAGAAGGACCATAGCATCCAGTGGTATCAAAATCATTCGCATCGGTGTGTTTATAACAAATTTCTCGGGGGGGGGGTGGTCCCCCCTTGGTAAACAGGGTTACAAAAAAGGCTGGTAAGGACAGGGGTAACTTCCCATTCTAGAAGTTGGAGAAGAAGGTTTGAAGGTGTTTCTTGTACTGTCAAGGGTGCTGAACAAAGATTTTTTGGTCCAACCTCTGGGAAATGTGGGGAATCTCGACTAGAGGGCGTTTTCAAAAATGGCCGCCAAAATTCAGAACAATGGCATATTAAAGCTAAACCAGCTATCTACATAGTTAATATGAAATCAATTTTGGGGTATTTCTTTAATGGGAATTTTGTGTAATGCTATCCCCAATAATTAGAATTTATGAATAAGTACCGTAGAGGGGCGCTTTTCAAAAGTGTGCCAACATCTGTATATGAGCCTTTTTGGCGACCGTATTATACTATAAGATCGAACTTCCGCCTGGTTGTTTTTCCCCCCTGGAGGCATGACATGTTGACCCAGGATGTCGCCATGTTGCATGTGTACCCATTCAGGTAATACCCTTCCCATAGTGGTCTCTCGATTGCTCGGGGTTTTGTATTCAAACTGCTGATAGATGATTTAGATTCATTGAGATTGCAATAAACGTGTTGTAAACATAGCTAAAATGTTGATAAACAAGTATGTTAGGGGCGTATGAATTACCGTGGTTTGACAAAGAGGAAGTACGTTAATTGTGGGCCGTTTTCTAGGGTACGAGGGTATCATTCATGTTTCGGGGCTAATTACCCAATGGTCTTCGGTTTTGACCTTTGTGCTTATTTCTAAGTGTAAAATTATTATCTTGGTGATAAAAGAGATCAATAAGAAGGCCTATGTTAAAACTTCACAAGATTGTTTCTACTAAGTATTTTAATTCAATAAAGGACTTTCTAATGAACTCCAACGTGTTATTTTGACCGCAAATTTCGTGAAAACCTTGTTTTCGCGTTAAATCGTGATCGCGTGGCGAGTTTGCCCTTGATATTTATTTCTTAAAATTATTATTTTTGGAAACAAAAAAAAATAAGAGGATAAAGATACCGCATATATTCGTTGAACAATACGTTTAAGCCTATTTTTTGTATTCATTCAATTAGCATATGATCATTACGATTTTAGAAGAAATATTAGTGACCTTCGCCTGACTATACAAGAAGGCGGACTGGACAATCGCGCACTTATTATGCCCTCGCGTCCTGTGTATAATGTTTGTGTACTGGCTGTGGAGGTCAAATGACAATGACATAAACATTTTAGGCCTAAAGTAAATATACTTAGTGATACTATTAGCTTATAGCGCGAAGAAGCAGGTCGGTTTAACCTGCAAGTGGCATGCATTTAAAGGGGATGGCCCGATTTAAGTATAATTATCACGATTTAATTTTTGATAGAATTGCCCCCGTGGGGGGAGGGGGTCTCACACAAAGACCATACGGGATGTGACACAGACATCGGTCCCATTTTAAACCTTCTGATATATCAATGCATCCCTTTTTCATCCAAATTTTGGTATAGCAAAGGGTCGGTTTTTTTTTTCAAAATTTTTCCTGGCCCGGCCCGATTTTATAAAGATTTAATTTTGAAGAATGCTCTCAGGGGGTTCTCAACACAATGACCCTACGGGTCGTGCCACAGACATCGGTTCCATTTCAGCCTTCTGGTATATCAATTTTAATGTCATTAAATTTTTTGGTCTAGAAGGGTTGTTCTTTGTCAAAGGTTTCTCAAATTGTTGGAACTTAGTCAAATTTCTAAATCAGAAGCCAGCAATTTTTAAACAATGTGTGTGAAATTAGTCAATGCTTCAATCGGAGTCAAAAATAGCTTAAATTGCCAACCTTTGGGAAATTAAATGCGGGGGACAAATTTGGGTTAAATTTGGCCCTAAATATCAATCGCTGAGATACGGTTGGGGTCCCTTTTTTTGGAAAAAAATTGTATAGCTATGGGTCCCAACTTCCACCGTCTCGGAGGCACGTCCCTTACCACACAAAACCCGGGGGAAATGCCCTTTACCCACCCAATCGTAAAGTTTTGCACCGATATTCAATCCGTTTTGATGTGACGAGATGTGAGAGCCAGAGAAACATGCCTTACGTGTAGGTCCCAAATACCGCGACTTTCACCAAAAAAAAATATCAACAAAAAAAAAAAAAAAAAACGAGGGCTCTGAAATCAGAGCTAATATTTGTGCAATATGTAGCCTGAGCCTACAATGCAAAAGCCAAATAAATTGAATCGTAGATGGTTGGCATGTCAGTAGTGTAACCATGAATGTAATACCGGATATACAAACCAAAGCTAACGAGAATCTTTTTTTAAATTAATCTTTGTACTTCATCAAAATTTGAATCATTACAATATCTTCAAATTGTAGGTATAAGGCCAAATCAAGGTTGTTAATCTGTTGTTAGAGATAATCCTCCAAGTTTGCATTGTCATTTTATGTCAGTTTCAAGGTCCACACGAGTGGATAAAGTGTGTGAGGCATACTCAACATGATTTTTGCAGAGGATTTTTGATAATATCCCCTTTCGCATCGTTGTTCACCCAAGACCCCCATGTAAAAAAAAAAATACACCCAAACCCCAATATTTGTGAAAAAATTTTACCAGTACCCCAAATGCCCCCTATTAGTTGGGAGAAAATTTGAAAATTTTCACCAAAAACCTTCATTTTTTTTTAAAAATGGGGAAAATTTAAGCAAAAATTCTACCCAAAGACCCCATTTTTCGAAATTTTGCCAATTTATTCACTCTGAAAAGCCCCTATTTGGGCAATTTGGCTGTTCGACCCAAGGATATCTGTGGTTAGACCCCTATTTCAGTCCTCTGTCACCCAATGCCCCAGGGTTTGGAAGCGCGAGCCTTACCCCATGTCCATTTCATAGGGAGTGCCACCCCCAAGACACAATTAATTGTACACCACCAATTTTTGCCATAATCACGTTCAATTTCAGCTGAAAATAGTCTTTCAAATTGATATTTGTTGAATTGCGCGAAGCGGCACTAAAAGATTAATTTCAGGTAGAAAAATATGGGTTAAGGCTGCTGCTTTCAAAAGATTGGGACATTCAGGGACAAAGAATGTGCCAAAAAAGGGTTTTGGGTGAAAGCAGCCAAATGCTCATTAAATACGGGGTGATTTTTTTTTGGCAATTTGCTAAACTTTTAAAACGCGTGTATTTGGTGAAAATTGGTCTTGGGCAATCCGCTGATAGAGAATGTGCCACAAACGGGTTATGGGTGAAAGGGAGCCAGATTGCCCATAAATAAGGGTGATTGTTGCCAAATTATGGGTGAGAAATGGAGAAACTTGGCAAATATTATCTATTTAAATGATAGAAGAATGATCAAACGGTTATGACAGCTCCCATTCAAATCAGCTAGCGGTTGCCCGCGAAGCGCGGGCAACCGCTAGTCATTAATTATTATTTGAATACAAGATAAATTAATTGTTGAAGATTTGTGCAGGTATTGTTTGTAACAGTTTCAAGAATGCTGAACAAGATTATTCGATCCAATCTCTGGGAAACGTGGGGAAACTCTCGGTAGAGGGCGTTTTTCAAAATGGCCACCAAACTTCCAGAAATTGCATATAAAGCTAAAAAGCCATCTAAGAGTCGAAATTAAATCAAATTCGGGTTCTTAATATTAGTTATTGTATTATGCTGTTCCAAATATTAGAATTTATGATAGGTACCCGAGAAGCTGTCGGGTGGACAAGTGGGCCGGGCGGAATCCCCAGCCAGTCAGTGACTGCCGCTGGGTATCCGCGTTAGTGCCGGCATTACGCGCCAATTTCCCCCTCTGGTCATAATTTGGTTAGGGTCATAACTGATAAATTGGTGGAACAAATTCCCGCCCACGCAGTGGCGTAACCAGACCTTTGCAAATGGGGCAAATTTGGGTCCTTCTCCATACACTGTACAAAGGGTCATTTATTGGGGGGCTGCAGGGGGGGGGCCAAGAGTTCTGTTTGGGGGGCTTGCCCCCCCTGCCCCTGCCCCCCCGCTGTTACGCCACTGCGAACAGCCACCTCCCATTTGGCTATGCATTGTGTCTGACCGGGATGAGTTCGAACACCTGCTGCTGTGCTGGGGAGGTGCCTCAGTGGCTGTGCCCTCTGAGATTTCGTGATTCACTCATGTTCGGCGGCCGTATGTGAGGGGCGGGCGGGGTCTCCCAGCCCACTTTTATAACGTCCAATGTCGCTTTGCTTGTGAAGGCTTTCCACCCTGGGGGCCAAACGGACTTGTTGGCTTGGGACCCCGGCTTGCTCTTCACTTGGTTCAGTCTAGTTCAAATGTGGTCTGGGTATTACTGTAATCTATGCTTTCAGTTACTTAATTTACTGGGCTGACCAGCACGGTTACCTGCTGTCATCCCCACTCCGATTCATGCATAATATGAGGGCGGATATGAACTGTAAATGTTATTGCTAGCTTCTAATGCATACTGTTCATGTTTTGTATATTGAAAGGGCTTTTGGCTTCTGGTATTAATGAAACTATCCGCACCCTAGCCCAACCGCAATACTCCACATTTAGGTGCAATCACTGTGGTTTTTGCAAGAATTGGGCGTTTTTTTCTGGTGAAATAGCGTTAATGTTGGGGCTGTTTTTCCAATTATTAATCAAATTCAAATATACATCAAAGTGCAGACTTTAAAAAGATGTTTTTTTTTTATATTTTCAAGGATGTTCTGCAACAAGATTTTTTAGGTCCAGCATTTGGGAATGTGGATAACTCTCAACTGGCCGCCAAATTCCAGAAATGACATATTAAATCTAAACCTATCAAGAGAAAAATTATCAATTAATTATTATCAAATACAAGTATAAATGAATATTGCAGATGTTTGCAAGTATGTGTTTATATTTTCAAGGATGCCTGAACAAGATTTTTTTTGGTCCAACCTCTGAGAAACGTGTGGAAATCTCGTAGAGGACGTTTCAAACTGGCTGCCAAAACTCATAGAAAACCAACATATTATTTAACAGCTATCTGCGAATAAAAATAAAATCATTTGGGTTGTTTCTAATGCTATTTATTGTGAATGCTCTTTCATCAATAAGGATTTACGATAAATGCCCCAAGAGGGCACTTTTCAAAATGGCTGTCATATGTCATATGAGGCTTTTTTTACCATTTCAGATTTTCAATACTAAGTACCTGTAGATTATGTAATACATAAAATTATGTAAATGTTTTTAGCAATAATCGCTGACGAGGACAATACTATAGAAAATTTATCTCCCTTCAATTGGGCCGAAATTCAACTATTCTTAACGGGGCCTTACCTGATTAAGTTTATATTCTGAAATGTAAAAAAAAGACATAATAAATTTTGGCAGCCATTTCGAAAAAGGCGCACTCCGTAATATACAATAAATCTAGATTTAGAATCCACTCAAAAATTTATATCCTGTTTACCTCTTAGATGGCTATATTTAGCTTATAAGCCATTTCTGTAATTTTGGTGGCCCTTTTTGAAAACGGCCCTGTAGCGAGTATTTCCCCACTAACAGATGTCGGACTAAAAATCTGAGCATCTTTGATAATATAAACGATATCTCAAACATCTTCACTTTGATTCATACTTGTAACATTGTCATAATGCATTGAATAACGGGCCGGGCCCCCCAAAAAGGCTATTCTATGGAATTTTTGTTGCCAGTTTGAAAAAAAGCTAGTGGTACTTATCATATATTTTTTTAACAGATTGCTATATAGCAGAATACATTAATAGCAATAGACACCTCAAATTGATTTCATTTGAATCTTAGATTGCTGTTTTATATGTCCATTTTCATATGCATTTTCTGGAATTTGCAAACCAGTTGGAAAAGCGCCCTCTATGGGCATTTATCTTAATCTTGGTGATTGAAATAGCATTACAATAAAAAAAGCATTAAGAAACAACCCCACAATGATTTCATTCTGATTCTCAGATAGCTGTGTGATATACTTTAATATATGCGTTTTTTTTTTAATTTGGCGGCCATTTTTGAAAACGCCCCTCATCGAGATTTCCCCACATTTCTCAGAGGTTGGACCAAAACATCCTTTTTCGCATCCTTGGAATATAATACTTTCACAACATCTCACCTTTGATTTATGCTTGTATTTGATTATCATAAATTGATATCAGGTTTACTACTCTTAGATAGCTTTTTTTAGCTTCATATGTCATTCTGGCATTGTTTCTCGCCATTTGAGAGTTTTTCCTACAATTCCCAGCACGTTGGACATAAAAAAAATTGGTGTTTTAGCAGCCTTGAAAATATAAAAAAAACATCTTTTAAAAATCTTCACTTATATTTGAATTGATTAATACTGAAAACATCCCCAAAAGCTAATTTATGGAATTTTGGCGGCCTTTAACAAAGCGCCCTCTAGGGTACTTATCATAAATTCTAATATTTGGAATAGCATTAGACAATTAGCATTAAGTATATATCAAACCCTTTATTATCACCCCACACTTAAAAAAGAAGCTCCAACAATAAAGGATACATTAGCCCAGGACGACCTTATAAAGGTCATGCAGGGCAAAAGTCACTAAAATGAACAAATCTACAATTACCAAAAACAAATACATTAATTTAGATAAAATCTAACGCCAAAAAGTTTTTTTTTTAAATAATAAATCAAAGAGTTTATATCTTAAGAAGATTGCACTGCTCCCATGACCGTTCCCCTTTGGCATGGTGATACAAAGGAATCATTATGGGCAATTTGGAAACATTATTTCTTAAATTTGAAGGAAACAGGAGAATTGACTGTGGAAAGGAAGGACTTCAGCCTAAGATTATTGTCATGAGAAATGAAGCTCCTAGATCCAACTTCGAAAGCGATAAAAGTAACATCAAATTATGTTTATGAATATCCGACAAACCAGCGGAGCATTATTTAGTGTGTTTGAGTTGGTGGTGGGCCATGTCAATACCATGCCTCAAAGGGGACGACAACTCAAAGATAAAAAGTTTTTGAAGGTCCTTCCAGAAAAAATAACTAGATCTGGGATGAGGTTCGAAGGAGGAGAAACATTCAGTTGGAATGTAGTTGCCCCTGGCAAAGCCTGCTTCCGTCTGGAATGTCATGAATATAACAGCATTGATTTGCGAGACCAGCTCTAGCGATAGTGATTAAATATTTCAAACATGCTGTTATGACGATAATATACCGGCCTTGATCGAGAAAAAACATTTGCCAGTGTTAAGGACATGATTGAGAGTTTCCTGTTTTACAGTTGCAAAAGCATTTGTTTGAGATAGATTCCCCCACCTAGGCAGGCTACTGTATGTATTTCAGAGAGTCACCAAGGGCGTTCGCTTAACAAGGAATTTTACAGACTCTCGAGAGGAAGATTAAAGATTAATGCTCCTCAAGGGGTACAGGAGGATTCCCTGGAAAGGAGATCATTAAAAAAGCACCTTGCGCAGCAAGGGAATGAACAATGAGTAGCCAAAAAACTCGGAGATGTATTGGTCAACATTGCTTGGCGGAGGATTTTTGATTATTAAATTAGAAGAGCTACTGAAACACTATTAAACAATTTTCGCATTCAACAGTCCAACTGCATTTCTTCCGGGTCCACCCCGCCTCTCTATCTAAGCGGGAATCAGTGCAGTGATTGACCTGTCATCGCATTTATTTCTGATGGATAGATGAGTCATTGCATGACTATCGAGATAGAGGTCGGAGATGGAACGGATAGTGAGACCACGGGAATAAAAAATTCAAGGAAAGGGTACCTGGTTGGGAAATAACCAAACCAATTTTAAGGGGTGGTAACGATGCAATAGCGTCCAAGAGCATCTAAGATGAGAAGAGCATAGATCAAGGACTGTTAAATTGGAGTAAAGAAGAGAGAGAGAGAAGGTTACAAAAAATACTTGTATAGACCTGCATTTTATATTCGGAACGAATACTGAGAATCGATTGGTTCCAGGGCGGAAGTTAGAAGTATTTATCACTAAGGTAGGAAAAAAATCGGAAAGATCGGTTAGGAAAGGTGATCAAGGACCCAAGGAATTTGTGAGATTCGTTTTCCACAGTGGGGACTGGTAATCTATATCGAATAGATACGAAGTTGAAGAGCCAGCCGATAGATGAGAGAGAGGGAGATCTACATTTGGTGGTGTTCAGTTTAAGTGGACATGGAAAGAGCAGTGATATTTTAAATGCGGGATGAAACGTTGGTGGGTCTTTTGTGTCTGGGGATCAAGCAGAAGTCATCCGCAAAAGGAGTGGTAATGAATTTGACACCTTGAGATCGTAGCCGTTAATGGAATTGGAAATAAGATCTTGAACTATCGGATCAAAGCATAAAATGAAGATCAAAGGGGAAAGCGGGTCGCCCTGGCGAAAATACCTTTCTTAAATTTAAATTGATTGGAAGTCAGTAGTATTTAGTTAGAAACCTCCCCGAGAAGCGACGAGTTACAAAGTTATTGCATATATAGTTGTATCGCAGGGAGGAAATTCCAGTCTGGTAAGAGTGTGTGTGATTGATAAGTTCTTGTTGGACCTACCAAAGGCATCCTCCAAGTCAAACTCACGTTATGTTGAATGTCCTGGCATTGTTGGCATGACTAATAATTTCGTGAACAACAGAGTTGTGTCAGTACAACCACTTATGCCTTGCAAAAAGGGCTTTTCTGAAATCTACATCATGAAGATTATTCGATATAACATATTTTCCAAATTATTTGCAAGAACTTGGTTTTTGAAAAGGTGGCCTCACTGAGTGCCAGGATATCATGCGAAAGTTAGATGGAATTTTAGTATCGCCGTTCTTGTGGATAAGAACAATGTTTAACTAGGTGTCCAAGAAGAGATGGTTGGTTTTTTGGAACGCAGAATCGAGCATTTTGGTAAAGAGAGTGTTTTTACCATAAAATGATGGAGGGCAGGGGAAAGTTTTTTAATCATACTATAATGATAGTCCAAGAAAATTGAGTGTGACCTGGAACAAATTGCCTATCAAAGGTTTTTTGCACAATGCATTTGCTTAAGGTACCAAAATGACTATACGAAAAGTCCGAGGAATCCGAGTTGCAGAAAGAAAATATGCCTAATTGCATAAATTAAATGGCCGCAATTTTGATAGTAATTTTGTTAATATACTCGAGTTCTGGAATTCGTTAGCAGATAACTTTCGTACCTATACCCAGGTTCAGGTCTGTGAACACAATTATGACTGTACTAATAGCATAGGATGTTTGGTTTGGCTGATTTGCATAAATCCAAAATGCCGCCATTTTGATAGATTTTTGTCCACATCTCGAAATCTGAGTCCACAAAGGAAGTCTAATATTGTTCTATACACATAATTTTGAGATCAATTATTTCAATGTGAATTGCATAATGTGAATGATGAGACACTTTCTTCCTTTAATTAGCATAAATCAAAAATGGACAAGCCAGCAAAGCCAATGGTAATAAATGTGACAATAATGATACGTCTTAAGATTCGTGGCAATTTTTATTTGCCATATTATGGGCACCACTATTAGTAAGAAAAACAAAACAACTGAACATATATTGTCCATTTCATATACCAGTCCTTAACCATGAGAATCATCTACTGCTTCAAGATCAAGTTCCAGAGTGAAGAATTGACACACGTGATACCATTAATTTGAAGGGGGATGAACCCTATTTAAGTATATACAGTTTCACCTGGATAGAATGGCGTTCACCCCAAACCCCATCTGTACAGTTTCGCTCCAATATTTAAACCATTTGATGTGAGAGATGAAAACGTGATTTTGTACTGTACTGGTGTAAAATGCAAATATTCGCTCATAACATCCCAACCAATTCCTTTAGCCCTAGATTTTCACAGCTAATGAGAAAATAGCTTTCTACATATACCAAACTTTTGACCACTTCCGGTAAACATCTGGGTTCTGGGACGAGGCTATTAAGCAATCGTGGCCATGGCCCATTACTTCTAATCTACATATAGCAAACTTATCAATAATTACGGTATTGTTTTAACCTTCGTCTAAATCAGGTTATTTTTGTTAACATGTCTACCCGGCGGGGGGGGGGGTTGCTGTACTCATATATTATTTTCCATAGACACCCCTTTGAACTTGGTTTTGTGCATCAATGGACTATCCAGTGATACCTTAATATGTACCAAAATTCCCAGCATCTTGCTTCTCTGATGTCATAATGCACGCTCACAGTAAAAGTATAGGAGGCTTCAACCATCCCTTCAACTTTGGCGGCTTACCTCCCCGGGGTAAGGTGGTTGGTTCGATTTTTTTCATAAAAGGTCTAAGGATATCAAAAAAATACCTAATCAGTTGCGCCACAATCACACACTTTTTTACACCAGGAAGAAAGTTCGAGGAGGCAAACAATACCCCATTCCTCCATAGCCTTTTTAAATATAAATCTTAAACTATGTTTGCGACATATGCTAAAATCTGTGGGAATGGTATGAGTTTCCTAAGTGTGTCTTTTAAGCAAAAACATAACGTTTTAAGGGGGGTGGGGTATGGGTTGAATCAGTGAACTTGAAATGATTTTTCTTAATATTTTCCTAAATAGTGGTATATCCATGTTATATATCTATTGAGAGCCCATGTCCCCAAGTTTGAAAATCCATGCACAATTTTTTTGCTCTGTTTGCCATGGTAACCCCCGTAAGGCCTCTGATTGCTAAACAATAGAACGACTGTAACTAAATAACTAAACATGCTACTGGGACAAACTTGGGTGACTATCAGGAGGTAAATACGGTGAAACACATGAGCCGGATTTGATACCGTTGCCTGGCAACCGACAATCGACCAATCGAATAATTTAGGGCGTAACTTTGAATTTGGAACACAATTTGGAAAAACGCCTTCATGGTTCAATCGGCCTATATGTGCTTAATATGTGTGCCCAATTTCATGTTCATAGCATTTAGCGTTTTTTCTATTACGTTTCTTTCGCGTTTTGGGATTTTGCGTATTTTAAACGAAACGAGTTATAGGCCCCGACATTTAGACAAAATTGAGGCGTTTTGATGTGAATATGGCATTAATTTTTTGTGTAATATTTTTTTTATTTTTTTTATTTTTTTTATTTTTTTTATTTTTTTTATTTTTTTTATTTTTTTTATTTTTTTTCCTTTTTTTAAATATCGCAGGGTGAAACCCAATAAAATACATAAAAATCACTTACCCAGTACATTTAATAACTTAAATTATGGAAAGGATAATATAATATTTATATCTTCAACTTAGCCCAAATGAATGTGTTAATAGTTCATACATAATATCTTTTAAAATATCTTAAATATAACCCCTTGAAATTTTTCACATGATAAAATATAGGAGATGATTCATTTTTGGCAAATTTGGCGTACACTACTTGACTTTGATCTCAGCCAATCTCGGGAACCGAATGTCCGATTGCGATCGAATAAAAAAGCAATTGTAGATTACAGTCTACACAATTTAGCCAGTGCATTATCTCATTTTCTGGATTAGAACAATTTTTTTATCTATTTCAGACCCCATACCCCCCCCCTTAAAGGTTCTCTCGCTTGGTATTATGCTCTGTGTTCCTTTTTTTCACGCCATACCGGATACTTTTTACAATGTTGGGGTGTCTGAACTGTGAGAGGGTTTGGTTGGGATAATCACATGAGGGAAAACTTTTATATCAGTTTTGGAAAATTTGACATCTCAATTTTCACAATAGTTTGTAAGTTACACTAATGTTTCCACTAATTGGTGGCATTTTGCTAAAGAGAATTTGCCTTTTTTTCCTCAAAAATGCCTTTTCTGAATTCGGTCTTATCATTATATTTAAGTTGATATTGAACCAAAGTGAAAAATTAATCTCTTGAAAAACACTTTATGTATGTGGCATTACCTCAAATAAAATCTAGTCTACCTCTCCCTGGTCTAAACCTCCCTACCTCCGGCTTTTTCATCAAACCTTTCCAAACAAATGGGACAGAGTAGCAGTCGACACCCTCAAAGGGATAGAAATGGATGGAAATGGCCTGTTAAATCACCAAAAATATCAACCTAATAAAGATTTTGTGTATCAGTTGTTCAAGCAGATAAACGGAACACATTTGCATAGACTACACTGACGGCTACTAGCCGTGTCTTACTAAAGTAACTGTAAACAATCTTTGCCGGGGATCTTTATAGACATACAGGAAACTTTCATTTCTGAGCTGTTCAGAACAGATTTCAGTAATTCCTTTACTGTTTGGCAATGAAGCCATTGAGCTACCAAGAAAAACCTTTAAAAGGAACAAAAGGATTTTTCTTTCTGAATGTTCATTTTATATGTGTCGACATCTTAACATGTCTCAAGGTATTTTGAAATTGTCAAGAAGTTTGTTGAATCCACAATATTTAAATCGATATTTTCAATCATTGGAGGCCCGTGTCTTTAAATAGCTACTTCATAATCCATGTTCTTTGATAACTAACATGGACCACCGAGAAACAACTTTCAACATAAGTAAAAGTTCAAAGCAAGTCAACAAATGAGCAATTTGGATTTAGGCAAATAAGGTCTACAACCACTCATCTCACATTGTTATTGCTGTTCTTATTGAGTTCGTAGAACCCCCAAAGATATGGGTAGAGCCCCAGCATTACAATCTCTACGACACTCAGATCATGAGTTATGGGCAAAGTCCTTTAAAAAGCTGCCATTTTGAATTAATGTCAAATTAGATATTTCTGCAACCCGGATTTTCTCGGACTTTTAGTATGTCATTGCGGATACGTCAAAGAAATGCATTGTGAAGAAAAAACCTTTTATAGCAATTAGTTCTAGGTTTTACACCAAAACTTTCATTATCTTTCCTGGCGCTATGATGCCGTCGGGACCGGGTGGTTGATCTGACTTTTTTTGCGAACAATTTCACGCACGTCTCACGTCTAACAGGATC
>JAMKCH010016748.1:0-24575 GCA_023653785.1 Ophioderma brevispina | reverse complement strand
ATCGCCCGCGCTTCAAATCAACCTCAATGAGCGCCTCTGTCATACAATCCGCTACACCAACCTACCTGGGAGTTAAGCTTGACCGGCAGCTTACTTACCGGCATTTCATTTCATCACAGCACACCTCGAGTATGTCTGCACCAAGTTATCTTCGAGGAATAACCTCTTGTGCCGACTTGCTGGATCTCCATGGGGTGCCAGTCCAATGACCCTACGCACCACTGACTTGCCTCTGGTCTACAGTACTGCGGAATATGCCGCCCCAACATGATGCAACAGCCTCCCACACCGACACTGGACACATTACTCAACGAAGGCCTTGAGAACATCACTGTCCCCGCTGCCTCCGTTCCACTCCATCGAATGCCTACCAGTGCTTTCAGGGATTGCACCTTCATTACTTCGAAGTGAACACCACACACACAAACTAGTGAATACGGCCCTGCTGTACAACAATCACCTGCTGCATAACACTAGTCACGATCACACCAACTCGGTAGACAGAGACTGCCGTCACGCCGACTTCTGTCGACAGTTGCTAAACTCTCTCCAGTTCCCCCATTCAACATCTTCGACATGTATCTTGTTGCCTTGCTGATTCGCCAATACGATCAACTCTCTAATTCACTAATACCACTACCACCTGGCACAGTCTCCCCACGCATGAATGGTCACCGCTAAGCCGATTCGCACAGGATCTGGTCGCTTCAATATAATATGCACAGATGGGGCTGCGGCCATCTCTAGCCTGCCAATGTGGCTCGACTCCATCACAGACTGCGGATCATATTCTCAATGAGGGCCCTACCTTTCGTTCACCTTTGGACACAGATTTCTCAAACCCCCACCCCATCACAGGTGAGTTGGCTCCAACGCTTACAACTATATAGCTGCTGCCTCATACACCAAGAAGAAGTGCCTCAATTACGAAGCTTCAGGTTTCTAATCCATTGTATAGAGATCAGTGTTCGAAACCCCTCTAATGCGCGGTATGCAATCTCACGTACTTTTCAATGTAACCGAGTATGCTTCTTTGTATGCTGAAGAGTTTCAAATTTTATTTTAAAACATATTTCTCAAGATCCCAGGCTCATTTTATAAAAATAAGGCACAAAATGTTGCCATTTTCGATAAATTTAATATGCACTCTAATTTGTTTTAAACACTCAACCTGAGTCATTTTTACTCCTTTGTTATTTAAACAGTCACAGCTCTTTTGTAGTAAACTTGACTCACCAAGGTTGAGTAGCAGTTTTTAACTCTGCCTTGTAGTAGACATTTTACTTTAAACCTCAGAACAAGAGTCACTATTTGACTCACGTTTGTTGAGTAAAATTTCTCCCTTTACTCAACATTTGAGCTGTGACATTTTTTACTCAAAGGAGCGATAAAACCTTTACCGTCAACCCAACAAGGAGTAATATTTTTTGTATTGTATTTGAGTAGATTTCTTTCTTGCTCAACCGTTGAGTAACATGTTTTGACTCAACTGATGTTGAGCAACTGTTTGCCAACTGGTCCAGTACATAATTACTCCATTGACATGAGTATACTTTGGATCAGGTAAAACAAAATGCTTTTATTCATCAGAAAGCTACAAGTTGCTCACCAGGTTGAGCACAATGGCTTGTTCAGTATACTCGAAACTTCCAGATATTTTGATTTGATTTCTGTAATAGAACTACACTTTCAAACATCAAAAGAACACAGGCGGTATTCTTGGTATTTAAAAAATAACACAAAATCTATAAGGACATATTTTGATTACTTTGCCTTTTTCTTCGAAGGCCATGATGGTTCAAAATCATGATATGTAGATGGCCGCTGCACGTCGTGCAGTCGTGTACCGATGTATATGCACCAGTAAAACTATAGACCATAGATTTGTCAGATTAATTGTAAATATCATGCTGGCATTAATGCAACATATAACTTTACTGAGCAATAGCGAATCCCCATTTGAATACACAGCGCTCACAGTGCAGTGATACAGGCATCAAGGGTGAAAGGTTGCCGAATTCATCATAGCTTGGTATCAGGTACCGTAGACATAGTCGGGTTACGCCGGAATCTCGCCAAGTTCACAATCATGACAAGTCCATTGCATCACCGCAATAATTATTATTATTTTGTGATTATAACTTGTTGATGTAAAATATCAGAATGCCCAGCATTTCCGCGACACACCAGCTTGTCATCTGCCATTATGTCCGCGGCGATTCTTGGGCTGCACGAGACTGGGTTCGTCAACGTTGCTTAAGATCAGAATCAACGCGGTTTAAGTTCTGATCCCGTCACTGCGTCAAACTAATTTGTCACGCAACGTTGAGTTAGATTTCAAAACTGCTTTACTCAACATGTGTTTCACAATTTTACTCGGGTGAGAAGTAAAAGGGAAATTTGTGTTTTACGCCATGCTGATTAAATCTTGACTCAACCTTTGACTCAACACACTTTACTCCCAGCACTGAGTAAAATATTTTTAGAGTGTATATTTAAAGGAAAACGTTAAATTAAAGCTGTGGTTTTAATTCCAATGTTAAAAGTAAACGCGGTAGTCTTTCATACAGGCTAGAACTTGACTAACCACCGAGCATCTTTCAATTGGTGTGAAAGACTAAACATGGCTTGTGGCAAACGATAGCGTAAATAATAAACATGGCTTGTGGCACAACGATAGCGTAAATAATAAACATGGCAGCTTCGTTTTAAATCGACATCCCCTCACATGCTTCGAAGGTAGTAAGCATGAAAATGGTGTTTTCTTCGCAAGGAATACTCCATTGACCATGAAAACCATCTGGTACGCCATATTTAGGGATATTTCATTATATATTAGATAGATAGATTCATACCAATAAATCCCTTTAAGAAACGTGACAAATACAAACTGGACTATGGGAAATGGCATCTGTTTAAAAACACAATTTTGGCATTAATAACGTAATGTTCAGTCAAGAACTCCTGGTACATTTTAAAGTCTATTTGTGATTATAATTTTTGTTTCTATATATTTTGCAATACTTTTGGCCAGTGTGTGTTCTTATATTAGACGTGCATGACGTCTGTTTTTCTAGGTGCGAGATTTAATACTCAGAAACAGTATCTGGATCAACCAGTTCCTTATACCTATGCCTATGCCAATGACCCTAAACTATTGAATTTCATTTTAAGGCATATGATCGTTATTGCACAAGGGCTTGTAAACTGTCATGATTTTACCAAAAATGCAAACCCTACTTAGAATCATATTCACTTCTTATTTCATAACCAAAAGATTGCACACTGGCACATTTGAAAAATAGTGTGCCCTCAAGATTTTTCCAAATTGATATTTTTTGCATGGTTGTAAAGCTTTTATATACACTAGCCCTCACCTGAAATGATTAAGACCAAATCGCCGCCCTTATGGGTAAACAGCACGATATAATAATTAATGTCGCCGGTGACATTAATTCAGCAGACAACGGAAATGGCGTTTAACACAAGAAAACACACGCCGTATGCATGATTCCAAAGGCATAAACCCTGTGTGACCGGTCTGTGACCTTTGTGGTGTTAATATCAATGAGTAAGAGTGTATGATATTCATGTAATATACACATCTGTTGATTAGACTTATGGCAAGTTGGCCTACAATTTACCTGGGTGTCTTTAACATTTTATTAACTTCCCTATCTGTTTTTGAGTAATGTTATTTTATGTGTAAATTTATCTCTATTCATCCAATGGCCTAGTATCATTTGCGAGCAAATTGAAGAAATTTAATATTTTGTGAAAATGTGCCAGTGCCGCTTTAAGATAAGTAGAATAATATAGATTATTTTTTTTAAAGACGGTATGCCAACCAATATTTGACGAATTGTACATATCTGTACGAATAAATGTTAAAACATCCTAGCCCCAAAATGTATTGTCATACTAATTAAATATGTATGTGAAGATACATGTGTATTGCCCAACATCTTGCCAATTACACATTGTATACTAAAGCTAAAGGAATAACTCAATGCCCATTTTAAGACTTGTTTTGCATGCTCAGCATATAAATCTTATATACATGAGCACGTGTGATCTCTCGATGAGGTCAGTATCCAACTCCATTCCTTGGTAATTCTTAAAAAGATCTAGCTTCAGTTGTCGTGGTCAAAGACACCTCAGCATTTTCTCCACCAACGAGGGACAGAGAGCAAAGCGAAGCTTCAATTTCCAAGGAGCGGACAGTATTGGGACTCAAAAATAAAGCAAAGCCTTGATGAGAGACTTCTCTTTGTCAAGGACTCCTCGATTTTTTCCACCATCCTTGACAGCGAGGCCGAGCAAAGCGATTCTCAGTTCCTATGTAGAGAACTCAATAGGGACTCTTAAATAGAACTATATCGTTGATTAACACCCAGCTTCACTTTAAATGTTCAAGCGACCCAGCCCAATCAAAATATCATTATATAGGACGCTATAATTGGCATCACAATACACATCAAAATATCCTAGATATCGAAATGTTCATTTAAAATCAAAATATAATTTTCATGCTAAATCTTATGATGAAAAAGTTCAGTATTCCAAAACCAAATACCGTGTTCGTTATTCCGAATTTCAAAAGAGGTTCGGTATTCCGAATTTTGTTTTTCACATTGGAGCAATGAACATGATGAATTATATGGATATATGATACGTGTGTAAATGTTTACACGCTTTATTTCGTCATGTATCAGAGTAAACCATGTAATTTTGTCCTAATTCTGTTTTGTTGATGGCAGTTGACCTGATTTGCAACCAATCTGCATCAAAAGAACGTCGTTTGATCTTTAGCGCTGCAGCAGGTAAAATACATCTCCGAGACAGGTTGACTGGATGAAAAGCATCCACAAGAATTGTAATGGCCGGAAGGAGCGCGCCCTCCTCACATCTAGCTGAAATTTGTATTTTTGCTGCAATTTTAAGTCTACAATTGCCCACAGTGATATTACAAGACGGTAAGAATTATCTTTCAGAAATAATAGCGTTCTTAAAATCTTAGATGGACGATTCAATTAATATACCATGTGTCCAAAAAGTTGAAAAAAATTGACAGTGAATAACATTTAAAAATATATTTGAAGTATAAATCTTTATAAGGTTGGAATTTGCTCGTATCTGTCTTCAACTGGTGTTATTATCAAGGAAAAAATGATTGAATATTTTTCCTGATTCCTGATGCAGCTTCTTTTGTAAAGGCATGTCGAGAACCTGCAGTATAGACCGTATTCAATAGCCAGCCATGTTGGTGGACAAGATAGACGCATTCCAGTACTACAATACATTCACCTGTCAATGATCCCTGTGCAATCGCTAAACATGGATCGATTGACAGGTGAATGTATTGTAGTCCTGGAATGTATGCATCTTGTCCACCAACATGTCTGGTGGCTGACGTCATATTGAATACGGTCTATTCCTGATTTGGTGGAAAAGCAGAGGGTTTTTTAATCAAACCCATGATGCATAGCAATGTGCCTATACTGTACTGTACTTAACACATGTTAGATTCAAGATTCCTTTATTCAGCATAACATATCGTACGTGACAAAAATGTATAATACAGTTTATTATATAATAATACATAATAAATAAAGTATCAATTATAAACTGTACTAAGATGAGCAGGTGCGGAAAATGATATGCTAGGACCAGTAATGGACAACCCGATATGGCTTATAGTTATTACTGGCCCTGTAATCCATAAAGTAAAATATACTCAATATTACAATAATATTACAATTATGACACAAGTAAGGGATGATATAATATATTAAATAGGTAAATATACATAACAAGAAAACAAACAATAAATCTAACCTAAACATACACTTAACGGGAGTACAGGATACGGGAATTGAACAAGAAAGACAGACTTTTCAATATATCTTGCTGAGGTATGTAATACTATAGCATAATTAGGAAGCAGGGGTTTAAGAGGTAGAGGAAAGAAAAAAAGTACGGAGTGAAGATCGAACTTAGTGAAGAATAAAGTGAGGATAGAAATAAGGACTTCTTGGGGAGTAATTTAATCAGAATTGGTACTGGTTGATGACCTTTTTTTCAGTTTGAAGCTTTAAGCAAGTATTTTTGTTTGTAATTGTTGTGAGGGATTCTGGAAGATCCTTCCACAGTTTTGGCGCCCGTGATACTGAATAAGGCTTTTCAGAGGGAGATTTTTTTTGGGAGGGGAAGATGAAGTTTGTTCCAGCTTGTCTGTGTTATAGCTGTGAATTGTCTGTTTGAGGTAATTAATTTTCCTGAAGTTCGGAGGTAAATGAGTGTTGTGATAGTCCAAACATGAAGAGCGCTTTTTGAAGTGTTGAGGTGCTCTAATTTACGTGTTTTCAGTGAGTGAAATCATGGCAAAGTGTGAGTTTTTTAGGATTGAGTTTGTGTAGCGTGCGAAGGGCCCATTTCTGTGTATGTTTAGTTTGGTGAGCCGTGAATGATAGTTGGAGCTTGGAGGCCCAAATGATGTTACAGTACCTAAGGTATAGGAGAACTAGTGTGTTGTAAAATGATTAGGGGGTAGTCTGGAAGGGGTGTGTTTACCTCTGGAGATTGTTCCAATTGCGTGAGCCGCTTTGGTAGTGACAGAGTTGATGTGTTCTTCCATGTAAGTTTGTCAATCGAATTGTATGGCAAGAAATTTGTTGAGTGACCTGGGAGATTGTCCCTGGTTATCTATTGGTTAATTTTTTGATTGTGATTCTGCTGTTGTGTTAGAGAAAGCTGTAGTTTAGTTTGAAACATTGAGAGAAAGTTTTGTTTAGAGCCCCAACCATGTCAGTGATTTTTGCGAGTTCATGATTCATTTTGTTAAAAAAAGTGCATTATTTTTAGAGTTTTGTAGAGAAAAATTTTGTGTCATCTGCAAATAAGATTAGTTTTAGTGTTTTTAGAGCTTTGTGGGATGGCATTCAATGTGAATGATGAAAAGTATGGGTCCCAAGGATTGAGCCTTAAGGGACGCCAACTGTGATAGGTTTGATTGATGATGCATTGAGTGTACATAGACTGATTGTGAGGCGGTTAGTAAGGTAACGCCGTAACCACTCCAAGGCTACTCAACGGAAACACCGTAATGATAAAGCTTGTGAGAAGAATGTTGTGATCATGGTGTCGCAAGCCTTGGAGAGATCCAGGAATACCCCCATGGAGTGGAGTTTTATTTTTTAGAGCAAGGTTGAGGTTAGTTTTAGTTAAGTTCACAGAGTGCCATGTAATTGAGCGTTTTGGGCCTAACCGTAATTGTTTCATCGACCAGAATGTTGTGCTTGTTGAAGATTGTAGACAGACGTGTGTACATGATTTTTTCAAGCATTTTTTAAAAAGAATTGAAGAACATAAATAGGGGCTGTAATTTGTCAATGTTATGTGCGTCCTTTGTTTTTGTAATTGGAATGACTTTTTGGCTGATTGAGGTGATCTGGGAAAGGTCCGGTGGAGTTATTGGTTTAAATATGTGCATCAAGGCTATATGATGTTTCATATGATTGTTAGCAATCCCAAGATCTATCTTGTCGGTACCCTCACTTTTACCAGGTTCATCAATCAACCAGTGGCGAAGTTTGTTGCATTTCTTCTTAAGTAACTGATTCAGAAAAATTGAAGTGAATTGTTTTTTTGGAAGTGTTTTATTAATGAGTTTAATGGAATGGTGGAAATTTTTGTTAGCCAAGTTTTTGTGCCCAGGTGACTGAAGTGATCGTTGAATGCGTTAGCTATTTCAACGGGTCAGTTAAATCTGTTTATTATTATGAGTGAAAAGGTCAAGGATTTTTTTAGTGGCACACTTCCCTGCCTACGAATGTTGTTTGAGGAATGTCCAGGTTTTGGTAAGATCATTTTTGAGTTTGTGTTTTTGTGTTTTTTAAGTTTTTGAGTTTTATTGATTTTTTAGTTTTTTTGTTTTTTTGTCTTGTTTTTTGTATTGTTTGTATTGTTGTTTGTTGCTGGTGTGTTTTCTTTCTTCAGGTATTTTTTGTAAGAGGCCGTGCTTGTGTTTTTGATTGACTGAAATTGCTTTGTCCAGGGCTGCTTATGGTACGATTTTTTATTAAGGTCTTCTTTTGTAGGGGAATGATTCATTATAATGTTTGGTATAAGTTGTAATTAAGTTTTGCTGTACGCATTGTTAGGGTCATTTTCTTGTGAGTATATGTTCCATTGATTCAGTGTTGAGTCTAAGGTTAAATGTGCGAATGTTGTTATCTCTGTAGTCACGTTTAGTGATTGTTGTTTTTTTGTGGCATCTTATCTTGTGAGAGATGGTAATGATGAATATTTATTGGAAAGTGATCTGGTGTGTCAGTGACAAATATCCCTGTGTGGATTCGGTGTCATTGGATTTGGTGATAAGTTATCTACTATGAGCGTGGGCTGTGTTATGGCGTATTCTTGTAGGTCTGTTATTTTGGGATATAGGAGTTTTGCAAGTAATGTGTTAAAAATCATTAATGTGTGGATTAGTGGATAATTGAGAAATTGTATTAAAGACTGACAATATAGACGTCACGTTGGGTTTATTTAGTTCATCGAGAAGCTGCTCGAAGCTTTTGTTAAAATTTGGATTGTGGTGTTATGCAATCTGTATAACTCCGACAGTTTACTGTTTTGGTCTATTGTTGATGTTATGGTGAGATCGATGAAAATTGAGTCCAAATTCTGGTCCTGGTGTTGTGGTCAATGATTTTCTTGAGAGGTTGATTTTTTTTATGTCAGACAACTCTCCCCTTCCCTGCTGGAGCGGGTCCTGGAAGGTACGTGTAGCCGTTAAAGTTATGTGGGTGACTGTTTCCAGTAAGCCATGTTTTCCGAGAATGCGAAGACGAGAAAGATGGTTTGAGGTGCTCAAGGTGTTAGTGATTTCTTCAGATGATTTGTGATACTACGACAGTTGAATTGGAATATGGAAATGAGTCATTGCTTGATGGTTTTAATTAGTGAGGTTGAAGCTGTCGTCAGTTGATGCGGAGTCAGAACCATAATTGTTTTGTGTGTGTAAGAGGATGGTGATCACATGTTTTGAGATGATATGGGGTCTGTACGTAGTGGGTTGATGCAAAGGGAATTAAGTTTGATATTTCAATTTCGTGTTGGTGAAAAAATTCAATTATTGATTCAACCCTGAAAAAGTCATTCTGTCTCCGAAGCTGTTTGTTAAATGCAGTTCGTATATTGCAGTGCACGGCATACTGAATGGATAATCCAAAGGGAAGTAAAAGCGAGGTTTGAAGGAGAGAGAGAGAACGAGAGAGGAGAGGGGGGACTAAAAGAGGGAGAGAAAGAGTTAGATGGGTGGGAACTTGAGAATAAGGTTGATGAGGTAGTTGAAAGGGAAACAATAGAAGAGATTACTTTAGAACCGGGTAGATAAAAGTCAGAAAATACCTATGGACAAGATGTGTAGACAAGATCAGACAAGACGAAAAGCATGAAGACAAGCACGAGTAAACGAACAAGTGGCCTAAAATACAATACAAATAGCTGAGGATTATTTATAACAAAGCTAAATACACAGTTGGACAAAAATTGAGTTACTTACATACAGGGTTAACATCTTAACAAAATACCTTTATTAATATTATTTCATACTAACTAATATACAGTATTTACTTAAATTTAGGATTTGCTTACAAGTTGAGAACTTTTACAATTTGGTAGAAAAAAATAAAAAACCGGGTTGGTCACAAACGACCTGCAGAAGAATGTGACATGGGGTGCATGGTCATTACCATGTAGTAAATGCACGAGCAATGGACTTCCCTTCAATAGACAGCAAGTGAAAAACTGGAGATGAATGTAAACACTGGTAATCATTTGAGAAAAACAAGGGGGTAAGCATTAAAACGGCGCGGAAACAAAGTAAGGAGTACATGGATTACCAGGGCTAGTCCTGTTGGTAGTAAACTATATATGTGAATTGAGCACCAGTTTGTACAATGAACTTTATGTGTATGTAGTTGAAAAGATTTAAGGGGTAACTTGAGTAAGGAAGTAAAGAACTAATATAATTCAAAGTGAAAATATCAAGCAGCAAATAAAATACATACATGAATTTAACACCATTTGTACATTGGTCATTTGTAGTTGAAAAAGGCTGAAGAGTAGACAATGAGTCAAGGAAGGTAGGAAAATGCTTCAATAATCAAGTGAGAATATTAGCCCTCAAGATGAAATACTATATATGAAATTTACACTGGTTGTACTTGAACATTTTATATGGTGATAGTTAGAAAAAGAATTAACGGGGTAGACATGAGCCAGGAATGAAAGAAACTAGAACATATAATCAAAGTGGAAGTATCAACGCAGCAAAAAAAAAATAAAGACATGAATTTACCACTATGATTTGTACATTGGTACAGTTATAGTTAGAAAAAGGCTGAAAGAGGTCGACCATTAGGCAAGGAATGTGGAAATTGTTTCATATAATCAAAGTGAAAATAGATTCATGAAAATAACACCAGTCTACATTGGTAACATATTTTATATGTTTGATAGTTATAAAAAGAATTAGGGTAGACAATTAGCAAGGAGGAGTGAAAATCACTATCATAAATCACAGTGAGATAATAACCGGAATATATATGTTAATTTAAGCACCAGTTGTACACTGGAACATTTTTAATGTTGAATAGTTAGAAAAAAGAGTTAAAGGGGTAGACAATGATAAGGAAGGAAGGAAAGAATTTATATAATCAAAAGTGAAAAATCAAGCAGCAAGAAAATATATACATGAATTTAAGCACCAGTTTTGTAACCTTGGGTAATTTGTATAGTTAGAAAAAGGCTGAAAAAAAAAGAAGTTTTAGACAATGACAAGGAAGGTAGGAAATGTTTCATGTACTCAGAGTGAGAATAATACCCAGCAAAATGAAATATATACATGAAAAAAAAATTCAGTTGTACAGTGGGTACTTAAAGTTTTCCAAAGTATTAAGCACCCCAGTGTATTTCATAATCATCGCTAAAACCTACTTCCTAAGTGACTAACGCTTTGTGGCTTGGAGTGGGCTTTAAAGTCAGGGTTTTTATTTTTAAAGGGACCACATACCCCTAGAGTGAAATTTTTCCCAAACTGGGCATTGTGGGATGATTCAAAACACCCTCTGGTGAAAAGTCAAGTTTATTTGTCATAATCGGATTATCCTCACCATGGATATGAGGCCCTGGATTGAAAATATGGAGTCACGATCGATAATCATCTAACCTATTTTTCTATTACCCCTAGGAGATTTAATCAGATATTTTGTGACAAAGATTTGATAAAAGCTACATCTACGTAAAAGGTGGCACTGGTTCCAAAAGCCGTATTTTCTCTACTCAAGACATTTTGGACTCTGGCTACTTTTGGGACACAATTATGAATTGGCTCATTAGCAGTACTGGTTTGAAAAGGCATATCCTAATATGTGGTACTGGTCATTTATTGCATACCGTATCTGCATGCCATTTTTTTACTTTTGACAAATTTTCCTAGATTTTGCGGATTTTCAAACCAGATGATTATTAATTAAATTTTTGGAGGCTTAAAGTAATTATTGTACGATTATCTTTCATATAAAACATATCAATGGCTTGTCTTCCACTTAATAGTTTCTTCTATCTTTATAAGCACCTGAAAACAATACGTTTCATGGCCGCCATCTTGGATTTTTAATCAAATTTTCATTAATTTGCTAATTTCAAATTGCCGGGGGTTTCTAATGTAGTCTGTTCACGTCCTATTGATTTTTTCAACTTAATTGCTGTTTCAACATCTAACTATTTAAGTTCTAAATACAATTACCTTGCCTACAAATATATCTCGAGATAGCACGGGATCGAAAAAGCAGGTTTATCGAGCGAGGTTATCAAAAACCTAGCTTTTCGAAAAACCAGGTTTATCAAATTCGATAAGCAAGGTTTTTGAAAAACATTTTATACATCAAAAAACCAGGTTTATCGAGCGAAAAACTAGGTTTATCAAAAAACTATGCTTTTCCAATCAAAAAACCTGGTTTTTCGATCGAATAACATGCTTTTTCGACGAAAAACCAGGTTTTTCTCATTCATCGTGCAAAATACTTGCCATGCACGCTGATAATATTTGTAATCCAAGATCAAACTGTAACAATCTTAGTAATTTGATTCCGTTTCCTTTAATTTACAGATATCAATGTTCATACTTGGAACGCTCGTTCCATATCCAATAAAACTGTCACACTGTTGGACCATGTTATTGAGCATGATGCTGATATCACGTTTATAAATAAAACTTGGCTTGACGAGAATGACCTCAGTTCTCGCAAGTGAATGTACCCATTACACCATGCTATGATTTCACCAACCATCCACGCGGTAATAATGATGAACATGGTGATATTGGTGTTTTATTTAAAAAAAACCCTTAATTTAACCGCCTTCCCTAATGGTTTGAAACATCTACTTTTGAACATATTTGTGTCACTGACAAATCTGTTCAATTTATTGTGGTTTATCGGCCCACTCCGTCTGCTACCAGTGGTCTTCTTATTTCCAAGTTTTTGACTGAGTTCAAGCAATTTCTTGATGACATTTGAAAATACTCCTTGCCAATTGGCCATTCTCGGTGACTTTAATGTTCATGTTGATATTCTCTATAAATGGGATTCTAAATGTTTCTCATCCACTTTGTCTACGTATGGCGTTTGCCAACATGTCCATGGACCCACACATAAACATGGTCGGACCCTTGATTTAGTGATAACTCGACTTGACGATGATATTATTCGTATAACTATCTGGTCCATCTATGCGGTATTCGGATCATCACATTGTCATGTGCTCTGTGCGGTATGTTAAAAAACCTCGTATGAAGGTTGCAAAAACCTTGTGTGATTTTCGCAATTTTGAAATTGATCAATTTTATACTCTCCTCAGTGATCATCTTTGTGCAGTCCCAGTTGATTGATCATTATATCTTCTCTTCTGGATGAACTTTGACCTATTGTCACTAAGGAGCATACCATCAGGACTCGCCTTCCTTGGTATAGTAGTACGATCCACCAGGGGAGGCGGGTTCGAATACTACAATTCGCTTATTGTTCGCTTATTGTTTTACTGACAAATTTCTTTGTTGTAGTACTAAGGACACATTTATAACACTAAAAGTCGTTTGAATTCATCTTCAAAGGCTTTGCCTAAAGCTAACTCTGACGCTGATCTTGCCAATGACTTTCTGACTTTCTTTGTTGATAAGGTTAAAAAGATTAGGGACAATAATGACTGTCAAAGCTGAATCTCTCCAGGTAGATAGGATTTGCAAATGCTGTATGCCAGATTTTAAAGCACTCTCTGACTCTGACGTTGCTGAAATAATTGGGAAAAGTCCAAGAAGGCTTGCACTATGGACACACTTCCTCCCTGGCTCATAGAACTTGAATTTCTATTACCTATCATCACCAGGATAGTAAACAGTTCTCTTTTGACAGGCATATTTCCTCACACTTTAAAGCATTCTATCATTATCTCTGTACTTAAGAAGATATATTTTGATCATGATTTACTTATGAACTATATAGGCCAGTTGCCAATATTAAATATGCCAAATTGATTTAGAAGGCAGCATCACGTGAGGTAATACAGCATGTGGCGATCATGATTTGGTGAGCAATTCAATCTAATTCAAAGCTCACCATTTCTACTGAGACAGCTCAGCCTTCTCAAGGTTAGAAAATACATCCTTCAAGCGGTGTAATACGGTTTCTGTCGTTCCTTTGTTTTAGAAATTTGAAAACAGGAACTTTCTTATTAAATACTGTAATTATTCAAGCAACCCACAAACATCGCATGCCACTGTGAATTCACGCCATTGCTCACACAGATGAAGTAGCGAGGTCGATTGTTTTTACTACCAGACACTAGGGGGGCATTCCCATGGACGTGTACACAAATAGAGGATGTCCTATTTCCACTTAAGCGCCCAGGAGGGGGGGTCCATAGTACCCAAAACATTAGATTTTTTTTTTTGCGATTTTCTCGGTTACGCAATCAAATTTTTCACGGAGTTTTTTTTTTTTTAATGATTTCTGATTTTTATATGAATACGATGCCCCTGATAACAAAAAATCATTCCTCCCACGGCTTTCATAAAATAATTAGTTTTGGGTTTCCCTAGGACCCCCCCCCCCCTTGCACTAACGGAAGTGAAAAATCAAGATATTTTACCAATTAAAAATTACAAGTAATTAAATCTTGGGATTTATTTGCTAGATATGTACCTCAGGAGGCATTAATTATAATTAATAATGCTTAAATAACCTTTTATAATGCTGATGGCATAGCCTCAATTTTTAATTTTGTCATGACCATGCTCTTAATTGTGGTAATCTATGGGAAGACCAAGGTGAATTGGAATTCTCTGAGAAAAATACAAGATGGTCTAAATTTGACTATCATTTTTTTCAATAATTATTTTAATTGGTTATTCTAGAGTAGACTGTAATGAAGTATTTTTGGTTCAAAACTTATATTTGGAGTTGCTGAGGATGGGAAATGTGCGAACCAATCCTTTTCGGAGAGTGACCAATTTCAGTGGCCATAGTTCGAGGTTCGGATTTTCATTTTTATTGTTGGGTATGTTGTTCTTACGTGACCCCGTTTATTTGTTAGTGGTCATGGATCCAAACTCCCCCATGTAAAAGTGGTTATCTGTGTTTGGGTCCCTCGGAACCCCCCCCCCCCTTGGGCACTAACGAAGTTTTTTTTAGGCTTGGGCCCTTAATTGTTAAGACAGATTATCTATTTGCTTATACAATAACCTCTTTCTTTTCCCCCTCCAAATCGGAAACTCCCCTACAACAATGCCTAAACTGTTTCCAAGATAATATTTTAAAAGCATTTTCTTTGGCTAATAACAGCAGAACCAGAAAAACGCAATACATCAAGTATAATTAGACTTGACATATTTAGCGGAGCAGAATAGCTCAATCATGGTAAGCTCTCGACAAGAACTTAAAACCGCTTTGGTTGTCTCGATTTACCCATGCGATAATTTGGGAAGCTGGTCCCTGCTGCAATGGTTATCCTCGATGTATGCTTTGCGGATAAGGGAAGCGCTGATCCCGATCTGCTGCACCCTTGAAATAATGCTCAATGGGTTTATGGTTATGGTTTTGCCACAGTGTCAACGGCATTTGTGAAAGCGCTTAGCGGCCAACAACATAAGGCGCTATATAAATCTCTGCTTATTATTCTTCTTTATTATGATTTTCATTTTGTTTTAAGTTATTCCTATTTATTTTCTGTCGACTTTTTGGGGGACACACAAGGTAGAAATCGGTAATTTTTTCGCTTCACGATATATGCGGGACTGGCAGCCTACAGATTCGAATGAGCCTTAAAGAAATTTAAAGAAACAAACCAAACCTTATATTGACCGGATCAAACAAATCTTATGGTACATGGAGTGCATGATAAATTTAATAAGCAAGCCAAATTCGATTTGTAATGTTACAACATGAAACAGAAACCGAATCTCTATGGCTTCCCCCTTTTACAAGGAAAAATGATAATGATTTGGACCGCATTTAAAAATAAGTTTAATAAACATTATGCAAAATTATTTTTAATAAGCACATTTCGTTTGTAAACAAAATAAAAATTATCCACAATTGTAGACAAGACCAACTACTTACATGCTGAAATACTTGAAAATGGTAACATTTAATTTAGATTAATTACTATTACTGCTCCAAAAACGTTGTAAAAGTTTAGAGGCTTTGCTATACAAAAATGAATTTGTATCCATGTTTACCTACATCTCATTTTAAATGCACATTATGTATATGATGAATATGTATCATTGACCTCATAAATATAAAATGTTTTAAGCAAACAAAATATCCCTTTTTCCAACCACAGGCGGTGAAATAACTTATCCTACATCTGGAATTGTTACGATTATGGGCCATAAGAAAGGAGATAGTAAGGAGGTTGGGGTGAATATATGGATGTAACTGACTGATAAAAGGAAGGGAAATTGATACGTTAAAGAGGAAATGGCATATTTTATTCTGTGTTGTATCTCTGTATATAATGCTTGTTTACATAATCGAATCGAGACCACCACCACCACCAATCACCACCACCACCCTCACCCTCACCACCCACTACCACCACCACCACCATCAACCACCACCACCCTCACCACCACCCTCACCACCACCTCACCACCACCACATGCTTACATCCGTGAAATGTTGACCCTAAATGGGCACAAAATGACTGAAGATTTGAACAAATTAATAGCTAAAACACAGTCGTCTCCCACTTCCGGCCGTATATAAACGTAATTTATTGGTAATCAGCGAAAATAAGCGTGCTCGTGCCCATTGTTTAAATTGGGATTTTTAACGGTTAAGAAATCACCGTTTCGAAATCATCCGATTTTAACCATAAATGGGAAATCAGTCAAGGAAACAGCAGAACAACTTGCGTCAACTATAAATATAATTTAGGACTGAAATTTTAACTCCTTAGTTCTCCAGGGAGACAAGGATGAATATTTATTAATCTTTTTCTGGAGATGGCCAGCGCCCACGACTTTTGAAAAAAACCACGTGTGCTTGTCTGGTCTCGAACCGGCAACCTCCGTATTACTAATGACGGCGCCCTTACCAATTGAGCTAACAAGCCAGGGTTGGTAGAGGAACGATAGCTATTATCTGTAGGGGTTAGGTCAGGAAGGTGTCCATCGCTTTCCTAGCGGATAGCATCAGAACGGTATATTTACATATACAATTTATATTTGATTTGAAATTTTAACTCCTTAGTTCTCCAGGGAGACAAGGATGAGTATTTATTAATCTTTCTTGGAGATGGCCAGCGCACACGACTGTTGAAAAAAAGCATGTGCGCTTGACCGGACTCGAACCGATTCTCGAATCTAAATGGTTTGTTCCTAGTCCAAACATTATAATTAATTTCAAATTTCATTTAAAGACACAGCTTATCAACATTTTGTGACTCCTCATTTAGGCAAAGGGCCAGACTTCGGACGCCAACACTGTCTCGGCGCTGACGTCGTCTGCTACACCTAGTTTATTTAGTTGTGTGATTCCTTAAGCTATTTCGGCAAATTGCAAATATTTTTCTCTTTTGGATGAATCATTGCATTGGCGTAGCCAGCTTTTTTCAGGGGGGGAGGGGCAAAGGGGGGCACATATATTTTCAGGGGGTCAAGCATATATTAAAATTTGTTAGTATAGTATATGACCTATGTAAATCACTAATTTTTCAGAGGGGACAAGAGGGGGCAAGATTCCCCCGGGGGGGCAGCTGCCCCCTGCCCCCCCCCCCTCTGGCTACGCCACTGAATCATTGATAGTGTCTTTAATCAGTGGCGGCGCCAGAGGTCATGGAGCAATTACCCCCAAATCTTTAGTAAAGATTCTAATTGCTAGTAAAATTTCAAAATAGGTGTGGGCGCGTTGAAAACATGGATATCTTCGATGCTCTGTAGCTCAAAAAATCAGCCTTCAGCATATCATTTTTTCCATATTAGAGCTATGGTACTATAGCTTCCCCAAAATCCCGTTTTGAAATAATCAGTCGCTTTATAGCCGAGAAAGTGACGTTTGATGAGAGGTCATTTTGTACATAAGTCTTTGGGGAGTAATTTAGTGGTGTGATTCCTTAAAGGTGAACGATAAGTCTGAAGAATTCTCATAAGTTACTTCTTCCAAGTGAAGAGTTAACAGAAAAGGAAGAAAATGGAAGTGTTCAAGTTTATGACTCTCCATTCAGTTGCGTGTCGTAGTAAGTGTCCATACGGAGAGTAATATATCCGATTTTGTCCTTATTAGGCTGCTTCTGGCCTTATCATTTGCACGGATATGTTAGCCTGAGGGTACCTGTTCTTGTTACAGACATGCAAAACTCTGATTTTTGATGAAACAAACTATTAGGTATAAAATAAATCCACTACGGGAAGTTTTTATATCTAGTTCTAGGTCGCATTACAACTAGAACATACACGAACATTCAACATTTCAATATAGGTTACTGCATGATTGCAATTTGTTCATGATTTGTTCCTGAGATTTATATATTTGTGTCTAAAATAATCCGTGACGGTGCTCATATAATTCCCTATTTACTATACTCGATTCATCTGATATGTAACCCAGTACCATTCTTGTGAAGATAATCCGGTGTGGCACGTGCATTTGAATTCTTTCATTTTCTCTCTCCAACTTATTGGAATAGGTCCAAAACTCCAGGGGGACGAACGTATCAACACGAATAGAGTATATATCACAACACACAACTTCGCACACGCTCCTATGTTGCAATTATAGTAGATTTCAAATTAAGTGAGACTCCTTGCATATTTCCATAGGTGCGATATTGATATGGGGTTCAATCCTTGGCCATGCGGAGACTAGACCTTTGTTGCCATTACAAAACATATTGTGTCCATGGTACAAAGTTAATGTACAGAATCGACTTACTGGAAACTGATGCATTCAGTTCTACAATGGTTTGTTAATGGTAGAAGGACTTATTCTATGATTGCCTGGGATGTAAAATCCGCTTTACGCTAATCTCTTAATGCAAGATTGGCCCACATTTAATGGTCAAATAAAAACTTAGTCAAGTTAGGTGTGTTATATGTGCATCGATATAAGAATGCATTATTTCTGCAATGCTGTGATAAGGAATGATATTTTGCAGTTTCAAAGGTAAGTTATGTTCACATAACAACGTTTAATTAAATAATTTTTCATCCTGATACTTGAAACATCCAATCGATCTTAGATGTGAAATAATGTATTTAGGTCACATTTATTTGCAAAGCTAACATTACTATACATTGTAACGGTCGTGGTCACGACATCGTGTCGAATCTGATTTTGGGGTCAAATGCGTTTAATGGTTGATTCTGGTTGCATCTCATGTACAATTTCTTGCATCCAAAATAATCTAAATTACATCTCCTACTCAAAAGAGAAGCCCCTGTCTAATAACACCCTTTTTTCCTAAAATGGGTTTCACCACACAACATAGAATTCAATATTCGATAAGCTTTGGCTTGTCAAAAGATTCAAAGCAAAGCAAGGTAAATTTACGAACCGAATACTTCTTCGCTGGGACAACGATTGCTACTTCAGTGTCAGAGTCGATAATAGGTCGATCAAACATTTACACAATCGATCCATTTGCCTTTGCGTCTTACTTCATAAGGGATTTGTCATGCTATTTTTCAACATTTAATATTTGTTGTGTTTTTAATTATTTTACTTGTTTTTATTTTTTGCTTTTTTTAAGTTTTTTAACTTTTTTAATTTTTTCGTTTTTTATATACATTAGATTAACATAACACAATTTTTCACTTTTATAGGGACACAGTGGCATGAACCCTCGTCTTACCAAATGGGAGGGTTACCACCCCCAGGTAAACTTTTCCCTCGGTGCTCAAAAACGTTAACAACTTTCGTAAACTATTTCCATATATAATTGTTTTCACATACTTATCCGGCATTTTGGCTAACAAATGTGAAGGTAGCACCGTCCATCACGGTTAGCGTATACGCCGTCAAAGTCGACGATGGTAGCCATCTTATAATAATTCTATTACCCTCTTACCTCTGCTGACCATTATTAGTTTTTCTTTTTTTTCCTACATCGGGCACATGCATCGCCTAGTAATGATTCTGCATTACCTTTAATTTCTTAATCTTTCTGACACAAGATATTTCTAAATTAGATATATGTTTATTAAAACTAGTCATTTTCCATCATTTGAGAGCCAAGCCCGCATGGAAATCGACATTCTACCTTTTGGGTGCAAAATTTTATTGTGCATTTCATACACTGAATAGTGTGTCCAGTGGGAATGAACAATGTCGCCAAATTCCGAAGTTTGACGTCATTGTGACGTCCTACTATAATAGGTATATTGAACCTTTGTTTTGGAACCAATAGAAACGGAGACCAAAGCTATCCACAGTCCCAACAATCGTAAGCATCATCATCATCACAATCGACAGTAGCAACATTGTCGTCGTGGCAATCTTCGATGTTTGAGTCTTTCATCGTATTTTGCCACCATGCATCAACCGCCATCGTTATTTTTTATCATCGTGGCATCGTCGCCCTCATTTTTTTGAAACTAGTAAAACACGTAGCTACACAGTAATCTCACCACACCAGCAGTAGAACTCAACGGGTTTCATGCAGTTGATACGTAATCGAAGCCTCAGAACACAGCGAATCAACATTTGGGGTTTGACAAAATGTCAAATCACATTCAGTGGCGCATTTGAATAAGATCCGTTGTTTTCTGGTATTTCATTATTCTCGTTAGTTGGAACCATTCACATCTTTAACATACACGACTTAAAGGCTGACTCAAAAAAGATTTCGAAATATAATAAAATTTTATTCATTTTCAAACAAATCAAGTTTTTTGATAACAACACTGCTTATCCCATACTAATCACTGTGTGAAATAACTAGCTCAGATCGAAGTCCTTCATAATCATATAGAAAATCACAACTTTGTTTTATATACAATTCCGGATCTGAAATGTTTGTTATACACGGTATCCTTTGGGGCATTGTATACTGTGCATACATGTTGACTGCATGAAAATGGAACCCGATTGATCTCTAACTTTGGAATTAAGCATTTTAGTTTACTAGCTTGTTTTAGATGACTATTTTTATTTACTACACCAAAACTTATTTTTTCGAAAATCCTGAGCCAGCCTTTAAAAAGCCATTTCCGTTTATTTCTTTAATAACGCCGTTTTCTCAGACCAACGTTTATGTTGATTTTATGTTGATTCGACAGTATGGCATATCCCCACCGGTATGAGTACCATAACCTTTTTTACCTGTGGCCCATTAAAATAATTCCTCTTACCTCTCTTGTTGAATGACAGACCTAAAAATTTTAATGAGGTCTTCTTATTTTTGAAATCTACTATAATGACTCAGAGAAATGTATCCCTCGTCTATTGAGCCATTTTTTTTTTCTGTTAACATACAAAACTCCCGATGGGGCATTTTTCTCGTTATTAACAATCCTCTCCATTGCTATTTGACAGACCCCTGAATATGTATTATTTTCTGTATTATATTAATTCTATCTTGTTAAATTAATCATAAAATTATGCGTGAGGAGAACTGGAAAATATTATGAAACGTGCAATGTGTGTGCAATAATATGACTTTATCCCATTGACCTAGTTCTAAATGGGCTAGTCTGTTAATCCTTCCTTCTTGAAGAACATTGTCAGAGACGCTCGCGTTATGGTCAAATACAGATCACGTGGTCTATCATCGTCATTCTAATAAGTGACAGAGGTACTTTGTTTACCTATAGGAAGCATGATTGCACACCTGTTGATGGACAAAAAAAGAATTTTGTGTAATGCCTATGTCACACACTTCGAGCCAGGAGTGGAACTTCCTTAAAACATTTTTCATCAGCAAACTGAAAAGATACGAATGTTCGTCTTGTCTCCGCGTGTTTGTTGCATCATGGTAATTTTCTATGGAACAATTCTGTTGCAGTTTATTTACTCTTTGCCAGTTTTTCAGATATTTCACGTTAGCCTCTCAACCAGATGGTGGAAAACTTTTGCATAACTTTTTGATATTTTTAATAAAATGTTATGTTATTTGATATAATTCTAGAAAGTTTCTAGAATTGGTCAAAGCTGCTTCAATTTGTGCCTTTGGGAAAACCAAAGGTTAACATTAAACATTCACAGCAGGACATTGTTTCTTTACCAGTGACGTTCACCTTTCCGCGCATTGAGTACCTGTATGGACTTATAATAACCGAGTTTGCCGTTATACTTCCAGTTTTCTCGAAGTCTACGAGTTTATAATTTAATCGGCCGGTCGAGACCAAAAGGACTTTTGCGATTTCGCGAAACTCGTGAACTGTGAACTTTGAACTTTAGTTTTAACCTGAGTGTGTGGTGTTTTAAATTTGATTTTTCAATGGTATAGATAATCATTTTGTGCATTGTTGATTGTGTATATTGCGTGATTTAATTTATTATTAAAATCATTACTTTGAATTTACATCTTGGTCAAGTCATCTCTTCTTTTCTTCCAAATCGTCATTTGTGAATTTTGTTTATGAACGCGAGGGAGGTTACTTTTCTGACCTTGAGTACGTTCTCGTAACACTATATATTTGTACACAGTTAACTTCGAGTTTCTTCTTTCCATTGGTATCAAAATAGATACCAACATTACAATTATGACATTACTGTGACGTCATAAGTTGAGGGTGGAAAACTGATATTTCGCAATTTTACTGACTGAAACACATTATTATAGCACCAAAACACTCTGAGTTTAGAAAACGAGTACCATCAATTAGAGCCAAAACTGCGTTAAAATGGGATATTCTTGGCTTTTTTGTGCCAAAATTAATTGTCCCCTAAACTACATTGTGCACTTACAGAAATTGACAGTTTTGCTGACATGCGAACTTGATGACGCCATTTTGACTTAATTCTAGACATGTTGGTACTCATTTTAGTATCAATGGAAAGATGGGGAGGATCATAGCTATCCATTGGTACTGAAAGTGTCTCCTGTGTCCCACTAGGCATGTTGGTACTTCTCTCCCAAGGGGAGTGGCTGCCACCCATCCATCCATATAGGGATCACCTGTATCTTACCTATACCCCGGTGGATGTTTGTTTTTGCACGAAAAGGAGCGTAAAATATCAATTGACAATTACATTAATAATTTGGCACCAAAAAAGGAAGTTTTAGCAAGGCGAAAAAAACCCTGAGGGGGTGGTAACCTCCTTCTGTACGTAGACGAAGGTTAAACTTTCTTCCAGGATTAGAAATCGTGCCAGGCTTCAATAATCTAGCATTTTGGGCTGTCAATGCACATATTTATTTATTTATTTGTATTATCTTTATGCAGGTTACCAGGCATATAACTTCTCCGTGACACCTGCTAATGCCAGCATCTATTGGCAATGTGATGATCAGGAAATCCTCCCGGTTACTGATATTTGTTATTACTTTGAAAGGCATAATGAAACTTTTGTAGTCAAAAACGTATTTAACATAGAGGTGAGATATTTTCATCTTTTTATAGGGCTATTACCATCAGGACATTTCGTCGCTGGGTAGGAATAACCTCATAGATGAATTTGTCATTTAAAATCAAAACCTCATATGTTGCCAAAAAAAAACCCAATAACAAAACCTCATATGTAGCCTTTGTCAAGACGCCTCAACCAGTATCGACGGAGGTGCTATCGAAGGCGACCGTCGTCCGAGTCGAGCGAGACTCCCCGTGAGAGGTGCTATCCACATCATTTACAGTGACTGAATGTACGAGAATTTCGCGGTCTCGGCTTTCGCGCATCGCTATATCAAAGAATATAAGCTGTGGGCCGCCCCAAATGGGGGGGGGGGGGTGACCTTGACCCTGGCACGTGACCTTTGATCTCATACATTTTATCCCATTTTTTCAACTTGACCTCACATGACCTGTGACCTTTTCACATGACCTTTGACTCATCACATATTACTGCTCCATTGTGCACCTATGCAGAAGTATGGTTCCAATTGAAGTTAAACTTTTCATTGAGGTGAATTTAAAAAAAATTAAGCAATTTGTGACCCACACATCCACACACACATCCACACAGCACATCCCCCCATCACACCACAACGGATTGCTAAGTGGTCCTGCCAGCTATATCTTGCGGCCCCATAAAGGCGTCACCGCCTTGATGAAAGGCTACCCTCAATGTAAGCAAATTCGTAGTAGAATTGACAGACGACCAAAATGAATGATTGCAATTGGTTGAAAAGAGTTCATTTATTACGCACGAAGAGAAGTCTTGTAACTTGGAATGATCAGGACTCAAATGGACGACTAAGATGAATCGCATGGGCATTTTTTGGCACAAATTTAGGTGACTAAATATTACACCTATGGTTTTTAGTATTGAGGCCCACATTACACATGAGGTTGACTTTCGAAGTTACATATGATGTTTTCCTACCACCCATGTCCGATTTGATATTTCTTTCGCTTCACACTGATATGTCATTCATGTACCACAGAATTAAAATCGCTATCAGATTGTCCCGTGCCGCGTAGATTTCCCAGAATGCACGGAATAAAGTGGGATCTGTTTGAGCAACTGATATATGGTTTAGGGTTTGAAATACATCGTAATGTTTACAACAAAGCTCTCGGTGAAAATTAACAGTCCGGCAACAATATTTTCAGAATAATTGTTGGATATTTGCGAAGCGGATTTAGAGACCGATGGGACCGGCGAGGGCTGGGACTGGAGGTGAGGGCTCCTTAAAGAACCTCTGGAGAGGAAATCACATAGTGTGCCCTAATATGTTACCGCCAGGCGGCCGTTCTCTATCCACAATCCACACCCCGATCCGCTTAATGCTGGCCTCGGATTTCGAAATAATTTTTTTTTTTGTGTGTGTTATTAATTGTAAATAGTCACTATAACTAAAGATATCACCTATATTGTTTCAAACTTCCAAAGTTTGAGATAGTCGGC
>JAMKCH010016747.1:0-90417 GCA_023653785.1 Ophioderma brevispina | reverse complement strand
GTGTACAAGATGACCAAGGTTTATTAGAGTTGGCATGTACATCAGTCAGAGAGGAAGAACAGTAGAACAGATGAATGGTCCAAGATCCTTAGTACTTAGACCAGTCTAATGAGGATTGCTTCCAGTTACACTCCTTTGAAAGCTAAAGAAACTGTTACTGATGTGCACATTAGCACAAACCTAGATGAGAATCAAGTACAAAACAGTTAAAAAGACTTCTTGGAAGTTACAAAGATTGTCTTAACAGATCTTCCGGGTAAGACTAAACTGTAGGGGAACATGTATCAAGTAGTTGGATAGTGAACCTGTGGAGGAAGAAGCCTTACCCTATACCACATTGCTCTAAGAGTTAAGGTGAAAGAGGAAGTTCAAGTTATGATGGATATGGGAATTGTTAGAAAAGAGTGTCAGTCCATATTGCTTAGGGCCTTGTGATTTGCAAGAAAGAAACCAGATGTATCTGATAGGTATTGTTGTGACATGCGTTAGTTAATCAGAAAACTGAGTTTGACGCAGAACCAATTCCTGATCAAAGAAGAAATTTTTGCTAAACTCTCCCCCCAAGATCACTACTCACCAAAATGGACTTAAGTAAGGGATATAGTGGGGTTGGTGTGTATTCCCTGAGGATTTTCATGCTAAATTGATTTTATTGCTGTTTGAGTTTCAATTGGGCCTAAACTGTCAGAAAAGTGGGGTGCAAATTTTCGGACTGCATCCCCCTCTGAAGGGGGAAGTTTAGTACTGGGGAAAAATTATAGAAAGTCAAGTCAAATTGTGTTTCAGATACTAATGCGTTCCTCTCCTCATAAGTTCCAAATAAGTCTATTATTGCCTAGGTTCCACCCTTTAGTTCAAGCGGTATAGCCCCTAATGGTTCAAGGTCACCCTGGGGGTAAATGCTTCGATTTTGTTTTGATGAAAGTGGTTGCAAATGATTCCTTGTGTCATTACTAAAACAGAGGAAAATGCAGTTTTAACTGTTTTGGTGATACCACCATTGCGACATCCAGGGAAATTCCTGGTGACCCACATAGACATGTAGACCCTTTGCTACATTTTGCTAGGTAATTACACAAACCAAAGTCACACACTGTAAAAATAATACATTGTGGATCCTGTGAGACATACAAACAACTTATCCCCATTTTCACAAAATCTGAGCATGGGGGAATTTTACACCAGGATGACTTGAACCATTATGGGGCATAGCGCTTTACACTAAAGGTCTGAACCTAGGAAATTATATACTTTTTTTAATCCGTATAAGGAGACAATCATGTTAGGGTACATAAAACACAATTTGACTCGATTTAAAATTTTTCCCTGTAGTACAACTTTTCTCCTGAGGAAGGGGGCAGGCAACAGTCCGAAAACAGTTTGCACCCCATCATTTCTGACTGCCGGTCACTATGATGAAAAACAGCAAGAAAATCAAACGTTAGCAGCAAAATCCTACGGGGAACTGTTTCATTGACATACCAATCCCATCACTAATATTGGCAGAGATCCTATGCGCCGAAGAATCCCAAAAACACGTCCACAGCCATTCATACACACGATGGATTGTTTCCCAGGTTTTAAAATGATGCCATTGGATTAGTCAAGCCCCAGCAACCTTTAGTTAGGATCAAATGAGAATCCTTTTGAAAGGTTTGACTGTCCAAAAGGTAGAAAAATTATATAGATGTACTAATCCATACCCAGACTGGAATATCATGTGAGCATGCTAAAAGAAGTCCTTAGTAGACTTAGAAAAGCAAATCTCACAGCTAGACCAACAAAATGTTTTTAATTGGATATGAAGAAATTGAATTTCGGGTCATGTAGTAGGTCATGGCTGTGTTCAAGCCTAAGCAAAGATAGAGTAGCAAGCGATCCACAAATGCAGAAGACCACAATTTACTAAAAAGCAGCTTAGGTCATTCTTAGAATTAATTGGATTTTACCGAGGTAATACCTAACTTCTGACTTATAGCTTCCCCTCTACAGATTCAACCTAGGAAGAGTTGCCAAAACACAATTGTTGGGGAAAGCCACAAGAATTGGCATTTACGACACTAAAAGGCAAATTAGCCAATTCACCCACATCTGGCACTTACTGATCTCAACCAGAAAATTTATTGCGTACTTACTGACGCTATAAAACACTGGTGTTGGTGCGCAGTTTTGTTGCAGGAATTTGATGGAGAAAAATTTCCTGTAGCAATTGCAACAAGAAAGGAAAATTCACAAAGTGTCAAAGAGCAATTCAGTGATAGAACGTGAATGTTTGGCGGTAGTGTGGGTGATATGGGATTCAAAAAAAATTTGAACCCATATTTATGGTCGAGGGAATTCAGACTAGAAAACTGACCATCCAGCCCACTAAGGTATATTCCAAAGGTTCAAAGTGGCACATGGAGATTCATGAGATGGGCCTTGGGCCTTACAGCCATATAGGTTTCCGAATAATGTATCAAAGGCAAAGAAAATGTAGCGAGATGACTACATGGATACGGTCCATAGCAAGAGTTGGGGACTAAAGAGTATTGTCTTTGAATATAGGGCCTATTGCACAAGCCATTTTAGTGATGCAGAGGCATCTTGGCAAGGTTGGAGCATATATATATATTATGTATATGTATAACTTACATCCTTGAGTGAAGTAAAATGTGTAAACACCCATGTTCTTTTAGGGGGAAGTAAATGTCAGGAAAGGATTGCGAGTTATATTTAAATGTTGTATATATACAATGTTGTCTTATTCCGTTTGAGTGTTGACTTGTTGTGTAAACACCCATAGTTGTTTGTCCCATGTTGTCTTTGTTGCAGTTCGATGTTTTATTGTGCTGGCCCTTTGTCAAGTGCACCAATGGAGTTAAGGTAAAAATAAACACTAAGTATTTAAAATTGATTCATTGAGGTTGGTTATCTTGGGAGTTAAACAAACCTTGTCCAAATGTGTTGACCCAGATCATCCACAGCGGTAGTGGGAAAGGTGCCAAGAACTTCTTTTACTCCAACAGTGCATTGTGAAAGGAATGATTATGCATGCAATCACCAGGTCTACAAAAGAAATTATCCAGAGGCTTTAATCTGTTGTAAAGGCAATGGAGGAGTGCACATCATTGATATTTTATTACCCTGGTGGCTAAATAGTTGACACATGCATACATTGTGGGTTTGGCGTGCGCTGATCAATGCTGCTTAGATTTTGGGGCGGTGTGGAGACATGGTCAAATATGACTCCAATCATCTTTTAGTCGGAATTTGTTAGTGGCCAATTTTTCATTATATTTGGCAACAAGTATATTAAACTGTTTTGCTGTGAGGGTCCACTCCTAAATTTAGGCAGTAGTTATTGTGTGCCTGTGAGGTTATATACCAGGAATTCCCAAAAGTATTAATTGTCAACACACACCAGTCTGTGAGGTGGCACCAGGAGAGCTGTTACCGGTATGTGGCCGACAATCTTGTAGCTGCAAGTCATTACATCTGGAAGTCTGAAGTAAGTTGGCTTTGTAATACTGTAGTAGTTGTTTGTAAAATTATTTGATGGCATAATTTTCAAACACCATGATCACATAAATTAATATAGCAAAATCTTTTGTTGGATTGATTTTGGTCAGTCATTCAGAAACGTATTTCCATTAGTCAGTTGAAATCACATTTAAAAACTCCTGGGAAAATAAAGGCAAGTTTATTTAATTTCACATTGGATGTTGTGAACAGACAATTCAGAAATATGGAATAAATTCAAATTATGTATTTAAAGTGTGAAGTTGGACTTTGACACCATTAATTAGTGGTACCTTGGCCAATATAAAACGCCCTCATCAAATTGAAAATTGCAATTGTCAAGTTTTATGGTGTGGTCATAAGTTGGTATTTATTTAACCTGGTTCTGGGTTATTCTAAACTATTTCAGTTCCGACCCCCCCTGAGCTGAAACCAAACACACATTATGAACATGCTGGGGTAACCAAACTTTACAAGTTGATACCAATTACCAGTCCTGTGGGGTAAAGACTGTTTCATCAGTGACGCATTGGCCGTGTGGATCGAGCATATCGACCAAGTGTATCATCAAACCTCTTACACGAGATGCTGAAAATCCAGTATAACATCAAGCTTCTTACAAGAATACCTTGTGATCACGGACGTAAAGGTTTGTACTACAAAATGGTTGACAGCTTCCATGTTTTAATTTAATTTGGTGGATTAATTTAATGTATTTGGTACTTGTGTAATTTTGATGTGAACCTGATGAAGATAATAGTATATTGTGATCAAGCAAGATAAAACCTTGAGATTCAAACAGTTCAAAAGAAGATTTAATGATCACTGTAAAACTTAGGTAAATTCTAGACCATTATTATTTTGGAGAATATTACAATCAAGGGCAAACAAAAAGGGTAGATAGCGTCTCATTTCATCAAAAATTCAGAAAACCATATACTTTTGGGAACTTTCTATGGGGATGAGAATTTCAGGATATTGCAATCTTTGGGATAATTTTTAGATATCATAATCTCCTATTCCAGTAAAATTTGGAAATATTACTTTTTTTTTTTTTTAAAAATGGAATATTAATTATTGCGCCTTATTCTGTAAAACATTTCCAGGAATTTGTTTAATGCTTTTGAGATGGGATATATTAAGTTATAAAGTATTTGATTATTTAATTTACATATTAGCAGTGACGTGTGTTCCAGGTTCTAATTTGTGTCCAGTATCTGTCGTTTCACTTGTGTGAGGTTTTGCAAATCCACACATTTTTCTCTTTGATGTGACACCACTTTCTTCTGAAAAGGCAGCCATCCCCTTTATACCCCCGGCTGAAAAGCAGTATGGGGATTTTGTGAGAGTGCACATGTCCTGTCTGTATATTCCAGTTTGATGGTGGGGGGGAAAAATTTGTGTGATAAGTGCACATGTCTGTCCTGTATATTCCCATTTGATGGGGATTTTGTGATAGTGCCACATGTCCTGTCTGTAATTTCCGTTGAATGGGGATTTTGTGATATGCACATGTCCTGGTCCTGTATATTCCAGTTTGATGGGGATTTTGTGATAGTGCACATGTCCTGTCTGTATATTCCAGTTGGATGGGGATTTTGGTGATAGTGCACATGTCCTGTCTGTATGTGCCATTTGATGGGGATTTTGGTGATAGTGCACAATGTCCTGTCTGTATATTCCAGTTTGATGGGGATTTTGTGTGATAGTGCACATGTCCTGTCTGTATATTCCAGTTTGATGGGGATTTTGTGATAGTGTTGCACATTCCTTTCTGTATGTTGCCATTTTTGATGGGGGAATTTTGTGATAGTGCACATGTCCTGTCTGTATGTTCCAGTTTGATGGGTATTTTGCATAGTGCATATTCCTGTCTGTACATATTCCAGTTTGAATGGGGAATTTTGTGATAGTGCACATATCCGTCTGTATAATTTCCCAGTTTGATGGGGATGTCTGGATAGTGGCCACATGCCCCTGTCTGTAAGTTCCCGTTTTGATGGGAATTTTGTGATAGTGCACATGTCCTGTCTGTATATTCCAGTTTGATGGGTATTTTGTGATAGTGCACATGTCCTGTCTGTTATATTCCAGTTTGATGGGATTTTTGATAGTGCCATTTCCCTTTCCTGTATGTTTTCCAGTTGGGGATGGGGATTTTTGTGAATAGTGCACATGTCCTGTCTGTCAGTTCCAGTTTTTGATGGGGATTTTGTGATAGTGCACGTGTCCCTGGTCTGTATGTTCCAGTTTGATGGGTATTTGTATAATAGTGCACATGTCCTGTCTGGTATATTCCCGTTTGGTTAGGTTTTGGTTGTTCAGGTTTTCTTGGGGGAAAAGTTGAGAGTCTGATTGGAAACCAGACTTGGGTTTAAGGTGCAGTAGGAGTTTCTTCATATGTGGATTATGTCAAAGGTCATGGACCAAGGTCCAAAGGTCATCTGACTCATGTTCCATACAGGGCCGTCGCTATACATTGTTTTTCGGGGGGGTAAAAAAAATGTTATTGGCCCGCAGTACGAGTCCTTGGAAGCGTAGTGAGCGTATAAAACAATGCAACTAACGGCATGCAGTTTTGGAGCCCACATAAGGGCCATTACAAACTTCCTAGGTAGTTGCCCTTAGAGACCATTTCTTAATGATCTTCCAACCAAACTGTACACCGCAATCGCATTGACACAAGGTTGCAAACCCGATAAAGCCCTGAATGGTGGGTTCTAGGGGCACGATTTAGGGCCCCTGGTGGGATGCAGGGGCAGCTATTAAGAAGGGTCATTTTGAAGGGTAAGTATAGTAATCCTTCAAACCCACTGAAAGGATGGGCACTTAACCCAACCGCCGGCCAGTAGACCTATAAGTTTATGGGGCTGGAGCCTGGTTAGGGTACCGATCCCTAACCCTGGGTTTTTTTTTTTAACACACCTTCAGCTCCCCGACTGAAACTTCCCCTAACACTATTAGACCAAACTAGGGGAATGGCCTATCCCCCCCTCCCTTTTGCCCATGCCACGGTCCACGCTTGTGGTTCTTAAATTTATTTTACCCATATTGAATCACAAGTAACTGTTGGCACTTAACAATTCTTGATTACGTGGGCTAAACTTGAAACAAACTAGTTGGCTTAAGGGAAAGCCAGTTTGAATATTGTGTGATTTTGGATTTATGCTAAGTCTGGATTCTTCAGTCTTCTCCTTCCTTTTCTCTTTCTCTCTCCCTTCTTCTCTTCCTCTCTTTTTTCCCGCCCCTTCTTCTTGAGGATCGCTGGGTGGTGTTCCACCCCCCTCCCATGGCGAGGCCTTGTTTCCATACGGTCATCTGCCAGAGATCATTGCAAGTTTACCCTGCTTTATGTTATGTAAGAATATTTTACACCCCATAATTTTCCCTCATTTAAATTATATGATAAGGATAAGGACCTAGTCCATGTGCATTTCGCCCACAGGGCAAGTTGCACGCGAACCGTATGGGGTCGTGGGCAGGCATAGCAGAGAGCAAAAGGCTCTGATCGAGTGCGCCCTTCACTGACCCATACGGTCAAGTGTCAATTTTCCTGTCAAATGCACCGTGGCGATGGTCCCCTTATTTAACATTAATCATTAATGTACTTTATCTAAATTTTGAGGTAGTTTTAAAATAATGTAAAAACACTTCTCACATGTCTTCACTCCACAGTCCAAATTTATACTCTATAAATAGTTCCAAAAAGACCTTGACGCAAATCATTCATTGTTGATTAGGGGTTGTTTTGAAAATGATTTGGAAGTGCGATAAGATCAGACCTTCTCTCAATATGCTTATAGGGCCTAATCTTTCTCGCACCGCCTTCCCTGGCAGTTTCAAAACAAACCCATTAGTGATGAAAACTCGTCATGAAAATTGAAAGAAAGATAGACTTTTCGCATTGCCCTTACTTTTTTCAAAAACAACCCATCAGTGACGATTTGCATATAAAAGCATATGAATTTTCTCTACCAATTCCAATGCCTCACTGTATAGCTAAAAAGACCAACAACGTCAGACAGGCATGTGGCAAAACATGACTCGTTTTTCTGCATTTTATTCCGTACAAGTCTGATGAATTCATTCAGGGGTCCCCCAGGGTCGCTAATTGTCAACCTTGGTTTCTTCTGCATTGAAAACATTTTATTTGTGAATTTTTGGTTTCATGAAGTATACTAAAGAGTTGCAACGAGAGATTTCAAATCACAGGTGTCCCTAAAATTTATTTGACACTGTGTAAAAGAGGGCTTTATAGCAAGACCAAACAATCCCCATCTGTACGGATAACTCTTCACAAGTGGTATTAACCCTGTTGGCTATCCAATGACTCAAAAATCCCTCATTCGTCCAAAACATCCTCCTCAAGCCATGTGCCCTCTTCACAAGGATTATTTGAAACCCTGATGACTATCCAAATTAACTTTAAAATACTATAAACAAGCCCTGTTGTTAAAGGTGGCTCCAACAAAATATATTGGCCATAGCATGCAAGCACATGCTTTAATGCATCATATCCACATCATATCATTAAAAAGTTAAAAATTTTTCAACACAATCAGAATTTTTCATCAAAATATTTAAATATTTTGAGCTAGTATTTTTTTTAACCAACAATAAGCTTGGTCAGGATATAATAACTTTGTGCAATGTGATCTATTGGTTCAGTGATGTATTTGATGTCATTGCCCTAGTGGAATGTAGCAGTGACATCATATTCCTTTTGTACATTGCAAGTAAATTACTGCACAAAATACAGATCTAGCTTCTGATTTTGGTTGTGCAATTACAAATATTCAAACTTTTAATGATTTTAGGTACATATCATGAATTACATTTAAAGACACTATCAGTGATTCATCCCAGATGAGACAAATATTTAAATTTTGTCAGAAATAGCTGAAAGTGAAGATAAATCTCTATACTCCTCATAAGTTCCTTTTATAACAACTAAAGAAGCGAACAAGAAGGAGAAAACCGGCAAGTGTTCAAAGATATGACTCTCCATTCAATTACGTGTTGTAGAAGTGTCCGTTCGGACACTAATGACTAAATCAGATTTTTACTAATAGCTTGCTTCTGTCCTTAATCATTTGCAGGGTAGGTTGGGTACCTTTACTTGTTACAGACAATCAAAATCTGATTTTTGATGATTTTTTCAATTTTCGTATTTAGCAAAAGTCACTGCTAGTGTCTTTAATATGTGTCTTGTATATTGGTCTCAATAATACTTTCTGTGAATCCCCCTTTAATAACCTGTAATGTAGCAACATGAAATAATCAGTGTATAACATATCACAATGTTTTCTTATCACTATTTACTGTGTACCAACCAGGTTGAATCAGGTTGCAGTGGAGATACCCCAATTTCTATTACTACCCAGCAGAGATGACATAGAAAACAATGAGGTCTCTGGCATAAAACCATTCTTATTCATGGCGGATCCAGGCTTTGAAAAATGTCAAAATTACCGTGGGGCTGAAAGGATGTCAAACTGGTCCAAATAGCTCAAATGGCTGATTTGCAAGAATTGCCAGAATTAACCGTGAGGCGCTCGCCCCTCTCCCACCCTCCCTGGATCCGCGCCTGTTTTCATGAAAATCATATATACGCTGTTTTTTTTTCGGCGTAATGAGTTGGAAGATATTGGATGCTCTCACATCTCGACCAGTTATGACTACTACTTCTCACAAATAACTTCAAGTTGTTGGTTCAGCTCATAGAATGAATATAGATAGTTTTTGACTATCTTAAGTGTGTTTAGGTTGATTAACAAATGGTGAATAAGGCAACGCTATGGCAAGCTAGTGGAGCTAGTGACCTGTGAAACCTATTTTGTGGGATAATGTAAACTAAGGATATAAAGGCAAAATATTCCTTATTTATTTCATCAATCTTTTTAAGCTGGGGAAACAATTTCCACCACATATTACCTGAATCCAACACCTTTTAAACCTTTGACCCATTTTACACACCAAAATTGACTTTTCAGTATTTTTACAGTTTTTTATAACCCCACTCCGAACTATAAGCCATAGATAAGCTATACCTTTTTGAATCCTTGTACCAGACAACAACCATGGTGTCTTTTCACACAATCAGAACATTTTAAATTTTGTGACCATTGTATACCTTGAAACCCAAGCTGGGTCCATTAAGTGGGGTTGGCAAGTGCTTAAATCAATTTATAGATTATCACTGTCTAAAGTACTTTTTGCAAAAATTACACATTTTTATAATCCGGAAGCGCATACTCTTTCATTACAGTCCCCTGCTATCTTTCTTCAGTGTCACTTTTGTGGTTACCAGCTCTTTATTTTTGTAAAAATGGGTCCTGCAGCTTTCTTGACTTTTGGGGTCATATTTTAAAACTATTGACACTGTTATGAAATTTTCAGGGGTATTAGCTAACAGTCCCTTCTTACCTTACACAAAAAAAACCAAAACCTATGGCGAGTGGCAAAAAGTGTTGCATTTTTATTGGGACATGCTGTACTTTTTTTACTTCACTGCTAGTTAAGGGCTGTGACATCACTGCAGTGGGGATTGTTTTTGGTACTGTGAATAAAGGGACATTCCATGATCTGCAGCTTCATCCACTGACTTACCTCAAAAAGTTAATGTATCATCTAAACCATTAGTCTTAGTATTGCAATTGTTCCTAGCACGAAAATTACAATTCTGGATTTTCTGTCAGTAATTGGTGGCCTAGTATGAGACTGTCATTTAAAAAAAATACACCTTTTATCCATTATGAATTTGTGGGGCTTAAAATATACCCCACACACACCTTGTTTCACAAAATCAAATTCTTTGAAAATTTTGAAAATAAATCGGTTCATTTTTCTGTCACAAATCAAATGCTATGATAAGCACTGACCCAAGGCCCGTGAGATGTACACAGATTGGGGTCAAAGGGTATGTGGGTGGATTAAAGGGGCCATTCTGTCATTTTTGCTACGGTTTCTTTGTAATTTGGGTCTCTCCTGTTCAAAGACACCCAAAGTCAGTCAGAAGAACCACTGGCCCAAAGTTCATATGTGATGTGGTGTACACAGCTTGGGGTCAAAGGTCATGTGGGGCCAATTAAAGGGGCACTTTTTAAAAAGTTTAACAGATCATTTTTATGATCGCCAATCTTGGTCAGAAGCATCTCTGGCCCAAAGCCAGGGCAGTTTGCAATCTTTGTCCCCAATTTCCAACTTACCTTGAATCAATTGTGGAAGGATGATGAAAATTAGTGGGGTTGGTCAGTGCTACAAACATTGAAGGTAAATTCAAGGTCATGCAGGGTCATCCAAGGTCAAATCATTATACATGGTTGTATGGTCATGAAACTTGGTGGGTGTAGTCAACATTTCATACCAAAATTTGGGGTCATCCAAGGTCAAATTACTGCAAATGGTTGTGTGGTCATGAAACTCTAAAGCGTGTTCAACATTTAGTGCCAAAAATGTGAAGGTAATTTGAAGGTCAATTGGGGTCATCCAAGGTCAAATATCTACAAATGGTTATGGTCATGAAACTTGGTGGGCGTAGTCAACTTATACCTAAATGTTCAAGGTCATTTAAAGGTCATCTGAGGTCATCCAAGGTCAAATTACTGCAAATGGTTGTATAGTGTGATTTGGTATGTCAATGAAACAGTTCTCATAGGATTTTTGTGCTAAAATTGATTTTAGTATAGTTTGCCATATCTATGGTCATTAGTTTCAGAATTATATGCTCATAATGGTTCAAGATCATCTTGGGGTAATTCTTTCAGGGTGCTCTGATATTGACAAAACCAGCCTTTAGTTACAGGTCCATAGATCAAAGTTGAAAGGTTGTACAAGCTTGTTTATTTTCTTGGTTACATTCGCACTATTTTCTCTTTCAATCACCAACCCTGATGTTTTCATTGCAATCTCTAGCTTTAAAATGATACAATAAGATTTTGTGCTTGAGTGGGAATAGAACCCACAACCTCTTGATTACAAGATGAGTGCCTATACATGTAGATGTACGACATGCAGAAAGTTGTTCTTTTGTAAAATATTAAAGGAATGAAGTGCACAAATAGTACTGCTGAGACAAGTTGAAAATATAAGCTCCTGCAGTCTGATTTCAGCCCAAAATCTTGCATTAGTCACATTCCTTGCTCTAACACTCCAGTAAGGTATAAGAGCCATATCTTCCATAGGTAATGATAATGTTTTTTAGTGCTCTGTGTCAAACCATTCAAAAATGCGCATGATATACTTACAGTCACAGTGAGAGATTGGCATGCGCAACACCGGATATTGACCCAAGGTCAAGTGTTACGCATGCTCCTGAGCAGAAATCACTTACTACAACTGGAAGTATATCATGGGCTTTAGGGATATTTTCTTCAATTTAAGCAAGAACATCAGGGTGTATCATCACAAAGGTAATCATCACATAGGTGGTACAAGTTTCAGACCCATGGTCATAGGTCATTTGGTAGCCTAAGTACAATTGCAATCAGCCGTAATGGGAATTGTGTCATAGCAGATTGATTCTGTTGTTGGCATCTTTTTTTATCCATCTCCACAAACAAGTTGCTGTACTGCCCTAAGCCATGGTCGTGATTTTAGCTTTTCTGAGAAATCAGGCCTAAATATTTAAAAAAAAATACATCGGACCGCTTGTGTCGCCTGCCTTCGCGGATTGTGAATGATATCTTACAACTTGACCTCCATGACCTTTGACCTTGGTATGTGACTTTTGACCTAATCAATAAAAGAGGGATCCCATGTTGCACCTATGACTCAAGTTTGGTTCCAATTGAACTTCAACTTTTCAAATAAGGTCAATTTTACATTTTCAGCCTATTTTACAACTTGACCTCACATGACCTTTGACCTTGGTATGTGACCTTTGACCTCATCAACAAATGGGGGATGTCATGTTGCACCTGTGACCCAAATTTGGTTTAAATCCATCAAAGTATGTGGATATTACAGGCAAATGTTAACCCTTCAAATGTTCACAACAGACAAAAACAACAACAGACTACAGTGGACAAAGTGATCCCTATGTCTTTCTGCCTTAAAGGTGCGTGTTCCGATCGAGTTTGGGACCCCCCTAATTTGCCCGGAAGTAGTACCGATTTTGATATCAGATGAAAGGCCGTATTTTTCTCATTGTCGTCTTGAAATTTGAGCCCTCAAATCTATTTCATTCCCAAGATATAAACAAAAAACCGCCGTTTTAGTGGTTAACCATTAATATTAGCACAGTATTGAATAGGGCTTTGCAATGTGCATTATTGCTTCTACCATCAAAACCGCAAGTTTGTTTCCCACGGTACTTGATAGGGCGTATGTGCATGTGCCAGGCTCTCATATTAAGTAGAGAACACAATAAACATAAATCGGAACAAGCACCTTTAAGGCAGGGGGCACAACTATAGAGAAACGCCCAGAGACGTCGTCGAAATCCAAATTCTGTGGAATGACCGCGCTACCTTCATGCTCAGTTGTTAGAAGCACATTTGCATTGCTTAATGATAAGCCAGAAATGCACAGAGGCGGGTCACTTGTTACGACCAGTAGACATGAAATCGATTACGTGTTTCGTTTATATTGCAACAAATTCAAATTCAATGACGGCTTATTCAAATTTACTCAAAAGTAAGTTGCTAAAAAGCAACTTACGAATTTGACTTTTTGAAGCCATATTGATTATGACTGCGCGTGTTTACACTTCAGGAAAAAGTGAAATCGATGACGACTCAATCAAATTCACTTCGACTTTTGGCCCAGTGTAAACGGGGCTTGGTCTTTTAAACCCCCTTTTAATGCTATGTAAACAGTGGCGGATCCAGAATCGGAAAAGCAGGGCTGTAAAGTAGAGTTAAAAATTTGGTGTTATCAACCAACACGCTGATCTGATTCACATAACTCTTTACACATATAGCTAGGAATTTTGTATACTTGGCCACTTGATACAACAATAATACTACTACTCCAATAAAGAGTTCTGCATGAGGAAGTCTGTTTTGTTGATACCTCGCAGTATTAACTCTTCCTTGCACCCCTGCTTTTCCGATTCTGGATCTGACACTGGCAAAATCGCTCTTAACCTCCCCATTTCCACACAAACTCATGTCCTGTTTCTCTTGGACATATTGAAGTTAATTTTGGTCAAAAGAATCACTGGCCCAAGACTCATCTGGAGCACATACAGATTGATCTTTAAAGACTGCTTTGTAAACTTTGACCTCATTGGGTGCATGTAGTCATTTCAATAAAGCAATAAAGCTACACTTAAATATATGTATTTCTGTTGTTTTTTCAGATATTCGTGCCATCTGAAAAACCTGCTGGCTTCATTCACGCTGTCCTTAAACGACAACAAAACTGAATGCAGTACCTTGGCCACAATTTTTTATGTCATTTTTAAAAATCTAGGTTGTACATAATTTGGTAATTCAAGGACACTTATGTGCTCTAATAACTAAACTTATCTGTATTATGGCACTTGTCATTACTATAATAATCTGAGCTATTTTGTATATTTATTTCTGTCTGCTAAACATGTTCATCTGTTTACGTTTTGAACACCACAGGCTCCAGTTCAATCTGGCGTCATTGGTCTTGTTTAATCTTTTCAGCTATGTTTTAATTGGAATCATACCACTAAATAAACTAGGTGTAGCAGATGATGTCAGTCCCGAGACATTGTTGGCACCCGAAATGTGGCACTTTGCCTAAATGAGGAGCCACTAATGTTAAATGAAATTTGAAATTATTCATAATGTTTGGACTAGTAACAAACCATTTGGGTGGTAAGGATTTTGTCTGTGCCGTTTTTGTATAATTTCTGAGGGTTTGGGTGAAACTGTGCAAATCTAATTTCTAGTAAAATTTAGAACTAGGTGTGGGCGTATTAAAAAAATGAAAATCTTTGATGCTCTATAGCTAAAAAAAAAATCAACCTTCATCATATGACTTTTTCATTTTTGTTGAAGAGCTATGGTCCTAATCTTCCCAAAAAATCCAGTTTTTAAATAACCAGTCGTTTTATAGCCGAGAAATTGACTTTTGATAAGAGGTCATTTGGTACACAAGGCTATGGGAAGTTATTTAGTGGTGATTCCATTCAGTTTGTAAAATATTTCTATCATGAGATATAAATATTTGAACTGGTAAAGCGACATTTAGGGCATGGTGTATATCAGGCTCAGTTGACATAGAATGTGATATCAAACTAATTGTTGTAAAAAAGTAAATCTCAGAATTGTTAATTCCCCTCTTTAAGAAAGATATATTTGGAGAACTATTATTGTTGGCAAATTTTATCCACATAAATGTTTCATCTGGTGACAGTGTGGTGACAATAATCATATTTTGAAATATGTTTTGGAAATCATTTTAATATTTTTTTTTAAATTTTAGGTATAGTGTGTCATAAAAAAAGTTTTGACTGTGCCACTGCATTTTACTCTCACTTGCACCAGCATATACACATACCGGCATACCCAGACCTTTCTTTTTGTGGGGGACCCCGGAGGGATGGAAGGACCTCTAATAGCCGAAAATAGGCTGATTTGGGCACGTGCCACGAAAGCCTCCCCAAGATATGCCACTGCATAGGCCAATAAGTTTGATTGACCCTAAACAAAATGTGACAAACAATTGTTATATAAATAATGTCCATGTTTGTATAGGTGTAAAAAATCCTGGAATGTTCAATTTGACCTATAACAATTACTGGCGCTGCTTCCTGAGTTGTAAAAATGTATTGTTGGCTCTATAAGTTGTTCACCATACGCACGTTCAAGGTCCATCCTGGGGTAAAATGGCTGGTTAAATTTACAGACCTGTCATGATATGTGTGTTGTAAACTATTCATTTGTTTACATGGCATAACGGAAATGTATCTTCTTGTTTTCAACAAGTTCAATATGAGATTTAGTCTATGGTTCAGTTATGCCGTAGCATTTAATTCAATTTTCGGCCCCTGTATACTTGGTACACGACTGCAAATGGATAAACTCGAAAAATTTACACCTACGTGACCCTCTGAACATATCCGCAAACAATTCAGAGCTAAAACATGCCATCGGGCAAACTACACCGTTTTTAACCTTCTTGAAGGTGTTTGGAACCACGCTGGTAAACTTTTAAACAACCTGTTGAACCGTTCCATATTTTGACCCCTATAAAACTTTCCCAAGAAAGTTACAGTTTCCCCCCCCCAGCTACTTTTATTTTGGTAAACTTTTGGATATGTTTCTTAAAGGATCAGTTCTCAAGACCAACATTTACTTTATTCGTTGCATGTAGTTGGGTCAAAGACAAACGTGTAATTGCCCCCTGACCAACCACATGATATGGATATGGATTGGTTTAGTAGAGTTCAAACCATTGGTACTTTTTGTCTGCCTGAACTTTGTTCGGCAGAGACTTAGTGATCACTTTTCCGTCTGTCTATTCATGCGTTGTTGCTGCTGACGTCCCTCAGTGGTCACATGCTGTGTTAGATTTATCGGAGGTCCGTAAGGGATGGGCTCGATGTCTGGCAACTTGGTGGAAAGCGAGAGGGGGTCAATGAGCTTCTCGATTGATAGATCGTGGGCGTGTAAACAATATGCTAATTAAGTATCTACATGTGCATTAATTTACGAAAAATTTTCCCCGCCAAGGCTGCGCTACAAGTTTTAGGAGGTCGGATAACGGGGTTCATGATGTCAACTTGGTGAAGGGAGCGGGCGGGGAGAGAGACGTTTCTCAAACGGAAGCATTATCGGGCGTATTTCGGGCAAATATTAGATGCAAATGAGGCTAATTAATATGCAAAAATCAGCGTAATTGCTATAAATTGAAACAGTTACTCGGTACCACCAAAAGTCCTCATGGCAGGAGCGCATATATTATGGGGCGCATTTGTTTGCCATTGAAACGCAAGTGATTATGCCGGCTCCTTAGGTAGTAAACATGAAGCTAATGCAATAGCGGCACTAACTTGCGCTCATCGATGAAACCGGTACATCTGGATAGGCAAAAGCTTCTTCCACACCTGAAAGACTAGTCTGGGATTCATCTTTTGTGGCGACTGAAATCATAACCTTAGGTCAAAGTGAATCGTGGGCCGATAAAGGGGCCATGTTGTGGACAATTGAACTAATTAAATATCGCGTAACTGCTGTAGAGCTGGAAAACAGGACATGGATAGCAATATTCCTGCGTTACATGGAGGAAGGCGGGGGTGCTGGGGTGCACGGGGTGGGGATGTTTGGGAGGGGGCCCGGTGGTCTAGGCGGTGGGAGGGGGGTTGGGACCGGGCGGTAGCGGTGGTGAGGAGGGGCAGTGGTCTGGTGGGAGGGGCGAGGGGGCTGGGCGGTGTTGGGGGCCGGGGGCGGGGGGGTGTTGGGGGAGTTTTTTTTGTGGGGTGTTGGGAGGGCGCTACTATGGTGAGGGAATTTGGGGAGGGCGGTGGGTCAGTTGGGGGGGGTGGGTGTTGGGGAGGGAGATCTGGGTATTGCGGGGTGGTGTTGGGGACGGGGTGGGGTTGTCTTGTTTCCCTGTTGAGGGAGGCAGTTGGGCCGTGTTGCGCCGGTGATGAGGGCGGGCGGGATGGGGTGGGCGAGGCCCCCTGGTGGGGAGGGACTTGCGGGGGTGTTGGGGAGGGGGTGGGGCTGCTTGCGACGGTGTGGGACGGCGACTTGGGTCGGGTTGGGACCGGGGTGGGGGTCTGAAAGAGGCCTATTGGGACGGGGGTGGGGTGCTTTGAAAGCGGTGGTGACGCCGGTCCCAGCACTTGTGTTGGGAGGGCCCGGTCGCGGGTGGTGTTGGGGACGGGGGAGTGGGTGTGTTGACCGGTGGGGTTGGGGCAGGCGGTCTTGTTGAGAGAGGGGTGGGGGCGGTTGACGGGCTTTCGCCGTGTCCCTGCCCCCCCTGATGTCCCCCCCGGCCTGTGTGTGGGACGGGCGGTGCGGGGTGGGTGTGACGGGGTTGTTGGGGAGGGGTTGGGTATGTTGACCCGGTGGTGTCCCCTTGTTGGGCGTGGGTTTGGGGGGAGGGGGAGGTGTCTGAAGGGTGGAGGGGGAAGGGGGGGGGGGGGTGGGTGAGGGGTGGTGGGGAAGGGGTGGGTTCGGACGGGGGGGTGAGGGGTGGGGGCGTGCAGTGGGGGGGGTAGGGGGGGGTGTTGAGGGTGTGTTGGGGATGGGGGGTGGGGGGTGAGGGTGTGGGGAGGGTGCCGTGGGCGTTGTTGAGGAGGGTCGGGCGGGGGGGCTGGGTGGTGGTGGGAAGCGCGTGGGGTGTTGAGGTGCGTGGTGGGGTGGCGGCCGGCTTTGGGGAGGGGGTGGGTGGTTGGGGTGGGGTGTTGGGGAGGGGTGGGGTGTTGAGGTGTGTGGGGGGGGGTGGGGGTTGAGGCGTGTGTTGGGGAGGCCCCGCGGCCGCCGTGCCCGCCGTGGGGTTGTTCTGCGCTGAGGAGGCGCCGGTGGAATGGAGTGTTGAGGCCGGGGTTTGCTTTGGGGAGGGGGGCGGCCGGCTTTCTAGCCGGTTGGTGCGGGGGTGGGTGCGGCGGGGTGGTGTGTTGCTGCTGGGGACGGGTGTGGGGTGTGGGGAGGGGGATTGGGTATGTGGGTTGTTGGGGGGGGAGATGGGATTATTGTGGGTTGTCTGGACCAGGGCCGGAGGTGTTGTAGGGTATTGCGGAGGGGGTTGGGTGCTTGGGGGAGGGGGCGGGGTGTTGGGGAGGCGAGACTGGGGGTGGGGAGGCGAGATGGGGTTATCTATTCGAAGGCCCCCCCTGTTGCGCGGCACCGGCGGTGCGCGGGGGCCGATGAGGGGGAGGGGTGTCCGCCCTCTGTTGAGGGGGGATGGGGGCTGTGGGGAGGGATAGGGGTGCTGTTGACAGGGTGTTTCGGGAGGGCGGCCCGGTGGGGGTCTTGTAGGTCGGTCGGGCGCCCGTGGACAAGGGTGAGGCGGGAGGCCCCGTCGCGGGAGTGGATGTCAGGGGTGGGATAGGGGGAGGAGGGATGGGAAGGGGGGAGGAGGGAGGGGGGGAGGGGAGGGGGGGTCGAGGGGTGCTCAGGGGGGGGGAGTGGGGGGGGGGGGTATGGCGGAGGGTGGGGGGGACGGGGGGGGGGGGGGACCGGGGTGGTGGGAGGGCGGGCTGGGGGGTGGAGGGTTATCGTGTGGGGGGAGGTGGGGGGTGAGGTGTTGGGGGATGGGTGTGGGTTTTGTCGGAGGGGTGTTGGGGAGGGGTGCGTTGTTGAGGTGGGGTTGGGGAGGGGTGTTTGAGGAGGGGGGTGGGGGTGTGCGGTGTGGTGGGGAGGGGGGGGTGGGGTGGTTGTTGGGGTTGTTGGGAGTGTGGGGTGGGGGGTTGGGAGGGGGAGGTGTGGTGAAGGTGGTGTTGGATTGTTGGGGAGGGGGTTTAGGTAGGGTGTTTAGGGTTCTGTCGGAGCGAGCGGTCCGTGGGGATGGGCCCGCCGTGGGGGGTGTTGGGGAGCGCCGGTGGGGTGTGACCGGTGGTGTTGGGGCGTTACCGGTGGCTGTGGGAGGGCCGTGGGTGCGTGAGGGTGTGGGGAGGGCGTGTTCGAGGGGTGTTGGAGAGGCGGTGGGTGTTGAAGGCCCCGTGTTGGGGAGGGGGTGGGGCATGTTGACTGGGGGGGGCGGGCTGGCCCGGTGGGGCTGTGGACCGGGGCGTTGGGGAGCGAGGAGTGGGGGCGTTGGGGGCGGGTTGGGCGGCGGTGACGGGCGGGTGGGGAGGGGTTGGGGTGCTGGTGGAGGAGGGGGGGCCCGCGGTGCACGGGCAGGCGGTGGCCGTGTGGTGGGGAGGGGTAAGGGCGGGGGGAGGGGCCGCGGGGCCTGTTGGGGAGCGTCCTCCGGGTTTGGCTGGGTTGGTAATGAGGGCGCCTGTTGTGGAGGGGTTGACGCGGTGAGGTTGTTAAGACGGAATTGAGGGGTTTACGGGGTGGGCGGGAGGGGACCGTGGGAGGGGGTTGTGCGGGGTGTTGGGACGGGGTAGTGGGTGTTTGGGGGGTTGGGCCAGGGGTGTGGTTGTTGGGACGGTGTGGGGAGGTGGGGTGTTGAGGGGCTTTCTGGGAGGCGAGGGGGGTTGCGGGCGGTGTGGGCAGGGGGGGTGTTGGGGATGCCGCGTGGGGTGTTGTCAGTGGGTCAGGGTGGGGTGGGGTGTTGCCGCATGGGTTATTGGGGAAGGGCGGCTGGGGTGTTGGGCCGAGGGGATATCTGCAATCCTCCACGGATATCTGCCTTGCACAACTTCTTTGCGGACCACATCTACTTGAAACAGTTGCAATCTTGTGTGCTGCTCTCGTGTCTAAGCTATAAGCGCAAAGCAGGCCAGACTTGTGTGGTTAGAAGAACCCCGCTTGTCTGAGGTATGGCATAGAGTGATGGGATGTGCTCGGGGTGGAAATAAACATGGCTTAAAAGTCTATGAAACAGTAGTCTGAGTAATATATAATCAATAACTTCTAGCTTAACATTAAAGGTTGGGCGGGGTCTCACAAAACGTAGATCTGACCGGCCATATGCAAGCACATTGCCATTAGCAATCATACTCCACATCCCCTTAAACATTATTTAAAACATTTAGGTTTTAACCCAAAAATAAATCTTCATAAGAACCTGTGAGACTAAATACTTTGATCGTGCTAAAATTTGCACCAAATACTATTGTGATTAAGGGGATTATTACATTGTACACTTAGCGCCAATGACGCTAACTGCGTTCAGTGAGTTCCACATTCCTCCTCTTGTCCCACTGTGACTAAATCAAATAATGTATTATGGTAGCACACATGGACATCACGATCCTTTGTGAATGGCAAGTAAAATAACTGCAACAAAAATACAGAAGCTAGCTTTGATTTTTATTGCAAATTACAGAATATTCAAACTTCTAATGATTTTAAGTATGTGCGACGAGGTTGCTGTAGTTCTCCGATGCGATGAACTTAGCCACTACATGAATTTGATTTTTGTCTTTTACCACATTAATTGAAATAAAATATTTTTTGCCAGTATACAAATGTGACAAAAGGTATAAAGACCAAACAACACACAAAACTCAATAGCAAGGTATTTTTTGGTAATGGCAGAGTTCATTGAATTGGAGAACTACAACAACCTAGTTGTGTTTTCAAGATTTTAGGACACCTGTGATCAGTGTGATATTACCCACAATGCATCATCAATTTAAAGCCTATTGCACTTATTATATTTTGCAATACAATGCACCGCCAACAATAGCCTCATGAGAAAAATTTGTCATCCAGAGCTGATGTGATACAAATACTACACAGGAACATATCACTATCATTTAGTTTGTCAATATAATGGTTGGTTGCATGTGAATGCACACTAAACGGCTATTTACAAAAAGTAAACCATTTGCTTTCTTTTGATCACACAAACTCTTTAGTTGAGCTGTTTTCAACATGTTAATCCAATGGAAGTTGGACAGCGATGTAGATTCATAACTTATGTGGATGCGCGTACCAATCAAAATCTTTTGTAACATAAATATACGCACCTACAACGCGGGTCATTGATATCTCACAATGACCTCCGCGTGTGATGTCATACGCTCATCAATGACTCGCTTTTGTGACGTTTCAAGACTACAGATTCAAATTTGAATAAATATGGGCCCTGAACATGGATATATTTTTCTTGATAGAGCCAGCGGTGTAAACTGAAAATGGCGAGAGCCATGATGTTGATGAAATGCAAAACAACAAGGGCAAGTTGCTAGTAACAACACTAATATTATCATACCAAGGTAACCATGGGTCGCTATGGGTAACAGAACAGTATACAAATTACAACACCACTGAATGGATGAAAATTCATTACGAAATTACATCTCGAACCCGGGCCTCAAACTCGCCTTGCCCAGTTTACCGTTACGCGAGTCATCATCTTATCATACAATTGTCATGCCATGGCGCTCTTTGGTTCTCTACGTCGCATTTATAATCATTACGTATTATATTGACACTTTTGAAGTATAGCCAGAAGGGGGGCCGGGAGGGGTGCTTTTAGTGCTGTGAAACGGCCCATGCATGCATGTCCACCCGTGCCCACGGTTCAGCGTAGCACCACCTTCGCTGTACTGCCACAACGGCTTTGCAGCAATGCACGAAGATGATTTTAGAAACCTGAGAATTTGAAAAGTAAACACAGTCAAGGTGAAGTGTACACCTCAACTCAGCAGTTTTAATTTAATAATACTATTTTAAAACAAAAACAAAAATCAATAATGAGAATCAACACACCCTTGGGCAGCGCACTCCAAATAGTCATGACTATAGTCTGACACTGGGGACAGTTATTCGCAATGTAAGAGCATGATGATGCAGCCAAAACTCACCTTTAAACTACGAAGTGAAGCACATATCCGCTGTATGCAGAAGACGAATTTGCTTCTGATGTACTCGTGTGGCCAGAATAAATTTTGTAATATATTTCCATTTGATCTGACATGCTACGATTGAGGCATTCATTCATGCATTGGTACCATAATGACCAAGTCCTGACATGGCTGACAGTGACAGTGTAGTCTGTGACTGTCACGTCGCTCACAAATGCACAGCGTCATCTAACACGTGGAAAAATAGCCAGATACTTGGATTATCTGGACAGCAAACATATCGTTTTCCAGAACTAACGATATGTACAGACTGTCCCAATAAAAACTATACAATCAAACTAAAAATAATGAAAAATATAAACTGTGCATTTTTGCCAGATATTTTGACTTTATTTGTTAGACAAGATCCTGAGCTAAATCCTCGCTTTTATTCCATCCAATTTGATGGACCCTAAGCGGAGATATTGTCAGTTGAAGACAAGGCATGAAATACCACTTGGGCCAGTTTCACCTGAAGGTCCAAGAAACTAAAGGTATAAGGCGTGTAGCATCATCGTGGGATTAAATCCTTTTCAAACAAAATAATATTGTACAGATCAGAGTGAATGTATTATCATGCACTGAACTAATCAATATATTATTTTTCAGTGAAAGCACCAGAAAGTATTATGTTGTGGGTGAAATTAGGGACTCACTCTCAGGGGGAGTCATGAAATTTTTGTAAATTTGGGGAATTTGACTGCTGAAACTAATGTAACAGTCTAAAAGTCTGTTGAGGGACAAATCTGTGGACAACGCTCTAATGTGGAGGGACAATTACGCTTCCCCTATTCCCCACTGCCTCCAAGATGCCAGGGAGGAATAATATGATGAAGAAGCAGTGTTTAACAAAGACCAATAAAGGAAAGGATGGTTGTGCTCAAAGGTCTCTGTTTACTTTCAACAAGGGTGTTTTTAGGGTTCTACCTTCTGCTGAAACCTGGAGTAACACTGAGACAACAAGACTGTTTGGAATTGAATTTCGTAATGCTACATGTATTTATTAGCAATTGCGACATTACAAAGTTATAAATTATGTTATATCACAAGAAGCAGCACTTTATACTACTTTCTATTTTAATTTTCAATAAGGAATGTCTTGAAGATGATTTTCAATGGCAACTTTGTTAATATCAGGATAGCCGAAACTGGCCCAACAGGTTTTTCAACTGTCTCGGATAATTAGCCATAACTCCTGAACCAGACCCCAAAATTACACCAACTAAAACATCTCATGAAAGCTGGAATACTCCTAAAAAAGAATCAGTAAAACTCCAGTTGATATGAACTTAATTTTTTGGCCAAAAAAATTAATCTTTGATTGTATAGTTTTTTTTGGGACAGTCTGTATTATGATATTAAACATCCAGCAAATCACGATGGACACAGTAGAACAACATTTATTACGTGTCAATTTCTTCTTAAAAATCCTGGGTAAACTTATCTGAGCGGTGCCCCGTAACAAGAATAACAAATCCTGCTGTTGATTTGCATAAAACTTGCGGATTGTTTTCAAAGCTGCGCTGTGATTGGTCAAATGTTGTTGTCAACCGTATGACGTATGGGGAAATACCTGTACTCGAGAAGATCTTCCATTTTTGTAATAGGTGAGATATATGTTGCCAAAAAAGAATGATGCATTGAACTGAATTGTAGGGGAATTTCTGGCAGAAAATCTTAAAAAAATACAAGTTTTGAGTACAGTTACAGTTATGAATGAGGTTAAAAACCTTGCAGCTAATGTTTTGGGGATGCCCCCCCCCCCCCCGAGGGAAAATTCCTCGAACCAAAACAATACCTCCGATCCAAAACAATCACCCCAAAACATTAGCTGCGCGGTTTTTAACCTCTAACCAATGTGGTCCAAAATTGGACTGGCAAGGTAAACCGCTCACGGTGCACCTTATTGCAAAATGCCAGAATACAAATATTCATCTTCTTGTTATTTGTCCTCATTTTATGAGTTACATTTATTTACAAAGAGTAAAATTACAATTTACTTTTCTTATTCTACAGCTGTTACAAGTGGTTAAATTATCTACTTAAGGTAGGATCATCGGATAAAATGGTCTTACAGAAAAATGACCATAAAATCAAATCCCCTGAATCAATTTAGTCCAAACCCGACTATGGTAAGGATTGAACTTTCCTCCACATATTTTTGCAGTTTCGAGACAGTGCGATTTGTTTTAGCGTTTTTATTTATTTTTTTTAAATTCCCTAATTGTTTCATTAAATAATTTTTCCCAGCCTAAGTGGAAGGTGCTTTTAAACTGAAACTCCAGGGATATGTATATAAACAAAATACCTAAATTGTCACGTTGGCTTTTTTAAATCAAGTGTTTAATTTTTTAGAAAAATGATTTTAGGGAAAAATAATTTAGGGAAAATTAAAAACACCTGTAATTTCAAATAGAAACACTCAATGTGCAAAATCTAACGTGAGAATTTTGTAAATTTGATTTCCTTTTCATATGACACCTTATTCATCACCAAGGGAGTTGTAGTTCCTTCTAGGAAAAATTCTGAAAAGTGGAAACTTCAGTATTTCTAGAAATAATCAGCCAAAAAAAGTGTTGTTGCGACCACCTGTTCTTTGTTTTTGATGACATACAGAAAAATAACAAAATTCTATGGATATTTGATATTTCTCTAACCATAAAAAACAAACACCAATTTTATAACACATCATTACTTGAGAAAGAAATGAAATAAAATGTGTAGTTTTCTCAAAATTGCTCCATTTTGGTCCATTTTCTATACTGCCAAAATCAGTCCCTGTACAAAGTCTATGGGAATTTGAAAATGCATTATGTGACCTATCTCCAAAACGCCTTTTTGGAAAAAATTAAAAATTGGCACACATGTTTATTTCACCAATACCAACATTTCATGAGAATTTCAACGAGATCTGGGCACGAAGCCGTAGCCGATGATCCAACCTTAAATCAATAACAGCACATTTTTTGAAGAGCGCCCCCACTTTTTAAAATTTGAGATTTTTGCAGAGTTGTGTTGGTAATTGTCTAGTAAACTATACTTGCAAGTGGTAATGCTCAAAAATGCGTATTTGTCATAAAAGAAGCGATTTTGTAATTAGAATCGGGATCCCTGATTGTAATTTGATGGCGGAGCTGGAAACGCCAAATTTATGTCCATCTATGATGAATAGTGTCACTTCACGAAAATAATCTCTAACTTGACTTGCCTGAACGGACGGAACAAATAATAGATGAGTGTAAACACGTACATGGCGCAATTTTCGGCTATTTCAGTTGAGCAGTTGAATTATCATCGGATATCTCCGATATTAATTATTCTAATTACAAAATTCCTTCTTTTGCGACACAGAGGTTTGAGCACTACCATTCACAGGTATTATTTACTAATCAATTACCATGGCAACTGTGCACAAATCTCAAATATCCAGGAAAATTGGGGGGCTCTTCAAAATGTGCTATTCTTGCTTTAATTTCATAGTTTTGTTACTTAGGATCTTTGAGGTTTTATAGAATATTAAAATGGTTTTACACCGCTCTTTGTTTATATTCACCAGCTTGCCAAGAAAACCAGAGTACACACATGTCCACAGGACACCATAAAATGCCAAATCCATCAAATCCATTTCATACATAGGAAAAGTTGCAATGGATACCAATGAAAATTTAATTTTTTTTTCATGGACCTATGGCAGGAAAACCGATGTGTGCATTTGAATTTTGAAATTAAAGTGTCTGTTGTGAAAAGGTGGGACCCACTTTAAAACCTAATGTGCAGAATTAGATTTCTCTTCAAAACTGTCTGCAACAAAAATTATATGCATAGCAGACATTCTGATATTTTTGGCTTCATCAATTGATAATTCAGAAAATTATTGCCTTAATTAAAAAAACTGATATTCAAATGACTCATAAGCTATTTGGATGTTTAACCAGTATATTTGCATATAGGGGCAAGAGTCCATATGTACAGGTACCCCCCCTTTGAAGTCCATACATTGTAACATTTTTTTTTTTGCCTATGGTTAGGGTATTTATTAGCGTAGCCATAAATAAAAAGAATTTGTTTGTTTTCCTGTTAGAAAATTTACAGGGGGTACATATGGAACTCCTTTTTCCGCATATAGGTTTTGAAAGGGGCATACACTTCACATAGTGTTTAGATTCCAAAATGGTCAAAATTACCTTGGTTTTCCTGTGTTGTATGCTAACCTAGAATAGGTATACAATAACATCTTGAAATTTTGTGAACTATGAATAACAAAATTGTTTTGCCAAGAATGGCATGTATATCGTATGTGCAACCTAACCTGGGTTTGAAGAATTTTGGTTAAGATTTCATCCTTTTTTCGCAATTCCCCTGTATATAAACTACACACAAAATACCACCGCCCTTTCTTTAAAAGTTTTACAATTATGCAAACTTTACTTTCAACCGATTCTCTTGTTTTATACAATCAGGTCATTTGAAAACAACAGATTGGATTCAAATAAGAATAATACAACCATTTCTTTTATGCATTACACACAGTTCCCAAGGCGCTGATTGCCCTTTATTAATTTTAACATTGGCTATATAGCCAGGACAAGCCCAGTAGTGACATAGCACTACAACTGCCATCAGAAAATCGTCACAATCATTTCGCTTCATCTGTGTGGCAGCTGGCTTAAGCGCACAATTTTATATCAGGTAGATTGTAATAACTAATCGCCCATAAACAGGTCCCTAATCATCGCTTGGGGCGACGATGTAAGTTGAGACTAATTATCTTGTCCAAGGACACAAACACGTGGGCCACGGCGGGGTTTGTCGAACTCCCTGTCCCTAAATGCATGATCCGGCTGCGCTTTCCACTAGAACCAACATGCTCCTCAAGGTCACACCTTAACCTGTGGCGTAACAGGCGTGGGTAAGGGGGGCAGGTTTGCCCCCCTGACGACTTTGGCCGGGAAAAATTTGCAAAAATCAGCTAAATCCCGTTTTTTTAGCCCTCTTACCGGGACAATTGCCTTTTGACCCCCCTTGAGAGGGGAAATTTCCCAAATTGGGAAATTTGCCCCCTCAGAGCGGGCAGGGCCCGTTACGCCACTGACCTTAACCTTTTGAAAATACAGTAAAAACATGGTAGTCCACAAATTACACATTAATTTAATCCTTAAAATGCATCGCTCCATTTTCAGTGACCCACCATGATTAGATTTTGGCATATGAAACAAAGGTGGTTTAAGATGTGCATATCAATAATTTCTTTTGTCTTTGATAGACTGATATGTGGCACATCAAATTTATGGTCTTTCACAAAGTGGGAATTTTTTGGTCGTGTGTGCAAAGTTTCCCTTGTCGCGGTTTTTTGCTACTACTGTTGTATCTTTTAAAAATGTTTAATGTATTTTTGTCTATTGGACTGAATTAATAAAAAATACAATTTGAAAGAAATGAAATTCACATATGGTGGTAACTATTTATTATGTGCATTATTTTTCACAAATCTTTCAATGTGCAAGTTATTCTTTCCATCAAGATAACCCTGCAATGCCAGAACAAGACTCTCTACTCTCAATTCATAGCAAAACATTCAGACATGTATATATTGGTATTGACTTTTGCCTTGTTGAAGCACTTTATAGAGCCTGGGAGACCTTAACACCATTCAAGTACAAAGGTTTGAGTTTATCAATGTACAGGCCATGACAGGGGCCCCTGATAACATGATTCTTAAGTACCACAGGGGTCAAAATTTTAAATCGCATCCAATCATGTTGAAAAGAGTATACCACATTATGTGTCTCACCATAAGGATTAAAATAGGTATACTTTTGTACTATCTGTCCGTCTGGGCAGTACAGGATAAAAAACAGCAACAAATCAATAGGGCAATTTCAGTTTGTGTAGGGCCATTCTTCAAACAAAGTAAAACTTTTGACAAAAATTTTTTATTTTTTTCAATTTATAGCAAAGATCTTTTACCTTATCTGGATATCTCCTTCCACGTTTCATGCTTGATATTTTTTAAACAAATGTTCAAACTCAAACGCCTCATTTGCATATATAAATGAAGTCCTTAATATTTGGTGATAAAAAGTGATGATTATTACACCATTTTGCTTCTTAGTTTTATATTAAATAGCTTTTCATTGTTTGAAATACTGCCTATAAAGATTGCATAGACTTCACTTTTCAAAATATGTTGAAAAATAAATATAGGAAATAGACAATTACTTAACAGGGAATTTAAATTGACTTTGGTTATGTCACACACGTGACACAAAAAAACAAAGCATTTTTTTATTACTAGAAAAACCCACTGTGCAGTATGTTCTATTTCATGTCAAAAGCCAGATTATATGTACCTCAGTTTGTACAAAAGAAATGGTTTAGATCTTTCGTCTTTCAAAAGTTATTGATGCTGCTAATTACTGTCACACACGTGACCGGCACTCACCATTTTAGTATTTGAAGGAAATAAATTTCCTGGGTTTGATTGAAGACGGGGATCGCCAGTGTTAACTTTATTTAACAGATGTTAACAAGATTGGTTATATTGACAAAGCAGCATTGGGTTGAAAATCAAAGTTTCCCGTTTTTCGGTCACAAAGTGACCGAAGAATGGCCCGTACAGGGTCAAATTTTAGTTATGGATAGATATGAGATAACAAATGATAAGCACATTGTTGGTGGAGTCATAGGATTAAAATAAGGATTATTGTACAGAAGACTAAGTCTACCAGCGACACCATTGAGGAAGTAAAGATTTTCTATTGTTGTGGATTACAATTAATATGGCAAAAACGGAAGGTTAAATGTTAAAGAAAGTTCAACTCCAACAGAGAGGTACATATAAACTGGACTTTCAAATCCAGTTAATCTTTAGGTGTAACTTTGGAATAGATCATCTTAAATACCAAAAAGCTTAACTGGGAATCAAAGTTAGATAAGTTAAAGAGAATTCATTACAGTTTGGGAGAAAGAGGATTAACATTTATGGTAAAGCTGTCATCATTGGGCTTTAGCCCTTCAAAGACTCTACTATTAATGAATGTGATTGGAAGCCCCTCTGATATATAGTAAAAAGGTGAAGTGGAAATATTTAACTTTTATGGAGGGGGTGGTATCTAAAAAAAGTAAGACTCAAAAAGAACATGTATGATATGATTTTACAGGGAGTCGGGATTGCCCCGGTTTATATAAGAGTGCCTGCATTAAAGTACAAAAGTGAAGGTTATATGCTAATTGGGTCAAAAGGATTCAGTATTATAATGAATATGCAAAATGGAAATTATTCCATCTTATTATCTCAACTCGTATGGCGAAGCATTATTGATAAAATATACTTTAAAACCCAATATTCATTCCCATATCTAAATACTATCTATATGCCAGAATTCTATAAGAGAATGCGTGAATGTGGGAAAAATCACAAATAATTGTAAGAAAACCAACTTTGGTAAAATGATATAAGAAGGGAAGTTATTTGGGGAATAGATATATCTTGTGTAACAGGTCATGTTATTTATAGATCATTGGCTAAAAAAAGTGGTTGTTTATGTTTGATGATATTTGCACTCTGATGATTTTTAGATCTAGGAGTGGATTAAGTCAAATTAACCTAAAACGAAAACGTCCTTAGCGAGTACAAGTTGATATTACAAAGTCTTCCAAGAGATTGGCGAATCTTATAAAAAAGGTGGCATTATAAAACAATGTTCACAACAACAAGGATTATGGGGAATGATAAGATCTTCACCAGTTGGCAACTTAACAAAATATACTCTGTAATATTCTTCCTCTTTTTGGAAAAACAAAATATCCCGATGTCATTGTGAAAGTTCTTGGAATTATTATTTAAATTTGTGTTAAATTGGGCAATGTCTGGGTCCAAAAAAAAAAAATAACAGGAATAGTTTTTTCACTGTCCTTAATGGCTTAGTTACCAATGTAGGGGCCCCAAAGGTCGGTGCCATTGCATTCAATGCGGCTTTGACCTGTACCTAATTTGAGGAAGTGGCGTGGTCTAAGCGTGGCGTGACCTAAATTTGAGGAAGTGGCGTGGTCTAGCGGGTAACAAGCTTACCTCTGGAGCAAAGGGATCGAATCTCAGTGGGACCACTTGCTGGATGTTAATTCGGGAACTCCATTTGGGCTTTGGTTGTATAACAGTATTGATTAAAACCTGAATGCCACTTTTTCTCCGGGGTCATTTGAAATGGCAAATGAACCATGAACGCTTGGCCACACCCATCCGGTGTGTGTTTCGTGTATGTGTTTTGAAGTTTGCAATATGGCGCTGTTTAAAGCTGCTGCCTCCAAGTTGCATTGTTGCTGTCTAGTAATTAAAATTAGTTGGTAAAGTCTCTAGCAATTTGGCCTACAGGCCACGATTGAGATTAAAAATAAAACGTATTATTTACCACCCTATTTTGTCAAACAAGCATTTAATACACTCAAACTATACCTCATTTTAATCCCATGAACTCCATCAATCATTTTGGAGCACTTTAAATATTGACCCCTGTAATCAACGAAAAATGACCCTTTTATTTTGCACCCTAACTCCCAATGTTTAGGTGGCAGATAGTACAAACTTTAACCCTTTTTGGAATCATATGTTTGACAATAACCTATATGGTTTTCAACATGATTGGATCAATTAAAAATTTTGCCCCCTGTGTAATCTTTGTGTCTAGATCCCCTCCTTAAGGCACCATAAGCGGCACTGGCAACAGTTCACAAAAATTAATTTATTCAATTTGCTCACAAATGATAGTCTAGTCCATGGAAGATTTAGTCTATATATTTTTTTACACATAAAAATACCATGCCCAAATACAATAATGGGACCATTGATAAAAGAGGCTAAGACATCCAGTAATTTGAAGGCTAACGTAGGTTTGCTGTAACCATATGTCTACTACATGAATATCAGACTCATATTCATTGCACTATATTAAAACCACAAAGACCGGTCAAACAGGGTGCATGCTGTGGGAATCAACTCCAGCGTGTGTTTTATATTAAAGGCCATTTCCGTCGTCTGCTGAATAAATATCGCTGGAGTCATTTTATTATATTGTTCTGTTACCCATAAGGGTGCTGATTTGGTCTTAATCATTTCAGGTGAGGGCTCATGTATAAGCTTTACAATCATGCAAAAATACCAATTTTGAAAAATCCTGAGGGTGCACTATTTTCAAATGTGCCATTGTCTCTTTAAGAATCACATTTCAGGGGTCCCTATCTATTTAATCACTCAAACCTTAAGATGTGTTATAAATGTCTGCTAGCTCCCGCACTATTGTGTACTTGGCAAGTAAATTGGTCACAAACAAACTTCTTCACAACAAATACAAATGAAGAGCGCCACTCATTACTGAATGGTGATGTCATATTTGTGATACAGCTTGGGAAGATTTCGGAAATTTTGCACTGTGTTCATGACGTTCAAGAGACTTAGACCTCAGGTGGTGAAAATTATATGCGCAATGATGATGGGAAAATTCGGGAAGGTCTCAGCTATTGAAAGCTGAAAACAGAATTCAAATTGGACTTTCCGTTGGTGAATATAATGTTGGTGTTGTTTTTGTGTTAGTAACGTTGCGCCATGAGTCAATCCCAGAAAATGGGGGTTGAAAAAGTACTCCTAAATTATCGTAGATTATGCGCGATATAATGTGAATGTCAATTCTGAACACACTGTCTCATCTATGCAGGGTGACATTTACGTTTACTACGGTGACATTGAAATATGCATGGCTATTTTTCGGCAGTGGAACCAAGTTTGAATTGGGAATGCAATGGGAGTATTGATTGCTGTCATAATTATATGCGCAGAACTGCGTTTTGTATCAGAAGGGTCAGTTACGGTGCGGTCAATTAGAATGGTTTGCATGACACGTACAATGTACACACAAAGATTTACTGCATTCGGTTGTGTGTATACTGCAACACGGTTCATTTAAACTTAGGTCAGTCCGCCTTGGCTTGATCGAGTGCAAAAAAATAGCTGAGAGTCATCTGGTTATTTGTATAAATAGGAATGTACTACAAGCGCAAAGTGCCGTCAACTAGAATCAATTTATGCATACAATAAAACCTTATACAGCTTCAATAGAGTAGATTTGTTTGTGGCTTATTCACAAGCCTATAGAAAGGGGATCCAACACTGTAATGAATTTTCATCTATAGTCCATTTCTCTACCTCCGTGCAGTGATGTCACAACCTTGATGCATCTTTTACGCATGCGTCTAGATATGCCGTCTTTGTGCACGTGTGTAAAAACGCTGTCACTTTAAGCCAGCATGTATGGTTTACTGGTGCGACCATCAAAAATCGTGCCGATGTAGGGAAATGGAGTATACACATACTGCCTCCCCATCCCACCTGCCTCTTTGCAGGACACTGTAGTCACATACCTTCCACAACATTGTTGTGGGCCAAAAAGCAATGTTTCTTTCCTGTTATGGCAAGTGACACAATTAAAGAATTTATGAAATGACTACTTCAAAAAGGTTAAGCACTGAAATACCCTTGTCAAAACACATGTCTGAAGACATCAATCGGCCACAAAGTCCGTCAGGCTCCTACAAAATAAGAACCTGACCCAATGTGATCATGGCCAGTGTCAGGAATCCTTAAAGTTATCTAGACTAATAAGCATGTGAGTTTGGTCCTTGCTGATACAGACCTGAGTGGACCAGACCAGGTCACGGTATTTTTCGCTCCTCGTATTGGTAAATAACTTGCAATGACTTGTGCAAAAATATGCAAATACTGCAAATCTTAATACTGCATAATAAAACTTTTAGATATGGACAAATTTTGTTGAAGGCACCCCATTGACTTTTTCAGTTTTGTAAGTTCAGTTCAATGTCATTATTCTACTGTTACTTGATGCCCAGATGTCTGGTCCCCTGCTGCTTCATCAGATCGTATTGAGGGAGCAATAAGCAATGGTGCAAATCGTTTAGTGGAATCTTTAATTAATTTCTGCTGCAGTCTCTTGACTCTGTCCTGAAAAACAAAAAGTAAAAATAAAAAACAACTTTGTATTAACAACAAAATATGAAGAAATTGTTTGCCATATTAAGGGTATGCTGCAACTAGTAAGCCAAAATATGACCATACAATTCCAACTACTTTTTTCATTATTTTGGCACTATTAGGCCATCACATCTAAAGTTAAGAGATACTCAGATTAGGACTTTGGTTACGCATATCGGCGAAGAAACTGATTTCTGTATAGATTAATAGATATAATACCTTTCAATATGTGGGATATGTCAAGTCTAAAAAGTTGCACCATTTTTTTCACAAATGATATGAATGTCATCTCAGTTTCATTTCCTTGAATATTAGTGTTAGTGGATGTACATATACTGCATGATCAGCCAATAATAGCACTGTTAATATTCATTTAAGCCGCCAGGTATTCAGAGGACAAAGCATACAGATCCTTTTTATCTAGACTTGCAGAGCCATTGCTTATTGTACAAAGGCAGCTTGAAAAGATTTAGTGCTATCCCCACCCCAATTTAGATCGAGCTATTTTTCCCAAAAAAAAATACCTCTTCCTATACTACGAAAACCAAGTTTTAAAATCCGGTTATCCCCGTCCAACGGGGGTGGCCGGATTCACCCTCACATTTGCAGCAACCGCCCGACTCCTCCTTACATTTCACCCGATCAATGCATCCTCCATCTCAAACCCAACCCTCCTACTCTCCTTCACTTGTTTTCTTCCAGTCTTCTTTGGACGTCCCCTCCTACTCAAACCGCCCACCTGGAACTCAAAAGCCCTTAACACGTGTCATCATCCTTCTAAAACCAAATGCCATACCAACGTACACTATTCGCCTTCGCAACCGGTCAACCGCCTCATCCAAACCCAACATCTGACATCAAGTCCTCAGCTTCATCCTGTCCATTCATTCACACCACACATCGCTCTCATCAGTGCTCCTCTGTCCTCCCCAAAATCCCCATCTCATTTTCAATCAGACACCACGTCTCACTCCCCATACAGCATCACCTGATCTCACACAACTCTTATACACCATTCCTTTCATCTTCAACAGGATATATTTTCCCTTGCAACAACTCCACATTTCCTAAACTTCACCCCCACCCATACCTCACTCTCGCTGTCCACCGCCACCTCACATCCGCCACCCCCATTAACCTTATCCCCTAGGTATGTGGAAACTCCTCACTGAATCCACCTCATCACACAACCTTTTCCTCCTGTTCCACCATACCTCCAGCTCCTTTCTCACATCTCCTACACACAAAATCTCTTTGCCAAACTAGGGGTCACTCTCTTCATCTTGGTGCATCCCCATGGATCCATTTCCCACATTTCTCACACCACAATGAGTTTGCTTTTACTATTTCCCACCACACCACACATGGGTCTACCTTACTCGGTACCACCCACTCTCCACCCCACTCACCGGCACTTTTGTCTTTTTCCAAGGTTTACCTTAGACCCTCACTCTCAAAAGCCTTCTTCCATTCCAAAACTTCTCCCTCAGTCCCTTCCAAGGTCTTCACTCATAAAGGTGCACGAGAGATATTTCCCCAATCGAGTGTCCCTACAAAATAGAAAGTACTGATTTTTGCCCTAATGTAAAGCTTTCCATCAAAAAAATATTCCCCATCTGAAAGGATAAGCTGAGAAATATTTCTTTGGCACAAAAATTGTGAAATTGTAATTTGTTTATAGGAGCAAATACGAAAATTCAGCCTTTGTTTAAATTTCTTAAAAAAAGAAAAAACCTAAAAAATTAATTTTTCTCTCTTTTAAGACACCCTTCTGTAGTGAATACAAGGAAAGAAAGCTATTGAGTGTCTAATCTATTATGAAAAATACTATGATGACACAATATTTGGGCTTGCCTCAAAATCTCTCGTGGCACCTTTAAAACAAGTCATCCGAATAAAACATCTCACTCAGCAAACTTCTTTTGCACTCTCTGTGACGACATCAATCAATCCAATTGCAAAAATCAATGGCAGAAATACAGAACCTGATGCACACCCACCTTCACCTCGGACAACTCCCGGGACAACATCAGAACCCACTCTAACTCTCGTTTTGATCCTTCATAATATATACAAAATCATCAATGCTCTAACAAATACTTAGGTATTCTCTTTCCTCATTGCCACAATCCATCACTCTAGGAACCCTTATCAAATGCCTTCTCAAGTCTACAAAAACACATATACACTTCTTCCTTTAGCTAGATTTCTCTTGCAACCTCCTTAAAATAAACCAATTGCATCTATAGTCCCTTCCCTGGCAGAAACCCAATGCATTCATCAATTCCAACTATCTTCCAAATCCTATTCTCCAGAATTCCTCTCCACAATCTTCATTGCATGCTTAACAACTCACACCCTATGCACCACAACAAATTGGAATTACCACTGCCACCCCCGGCCTCCCCTTCCCCATTCGAAACACTCTCGACACAACTCATCACACACCAATCCTATTCTCTCCACTCACAGTGGGCCAAGATTTCTCGATTCGATCAATAATTAATTAACATCGCTACCGTTGAGAGTTTTGGCCATTAAAATTTGAGACTATGGGTTTTTGTGATGCTGATCTCAATATGACTGTTATTTGCTGTCAGATTAACCATTTATCAATACAGGGTGTCCAAAAAAAAAAACCAACCTCTGATATACGGTCAATATATAACATCTTTACCCGTTGAGAATTGGTAATCATAAATGTGGTACTAGGAGTTTTGTGATGCTAATCTTAATCGGCGTTAGTATGATGTCAGCTGAAACCATTTTATATATACAGGGTTCCCAAAAATAAACCAACCACCAAAGCGCCCTCATTGATTACCTTAATTAAATATTTTAAAAAATTTATAAATTGCAGTCAGTAGCTTTAAAACGAAAACAGCTTTAAGAGCGGGTGTAAAATGGTTTTGAACTGAAGCTGTTTACCACCTATTATGTACACAAAGGCGCATTTTCTAATACCTGCCACATGTTTTGATCGAGATCTCGATCACTGAGCACAGACAGGGTTAAAGACCATAACCGAAATGGCATTCTCTCGGGCAATACTTGAGATGGTAAAGGACCCACAGACGCCAAACAAAATCATTAAAAGTTCATAAACAAAACATTTACCTGATAAAATATTTGCTACTTAAATCAAATATCAACATATCTATAGATAGCTATCTAGTTATAATATATAGTACCACTCTTTCCATAGTTTGGATTTGATATAATTGAAAATATCGTGCGGCATCACTCTTGCACTAAACAGAATGTAATTGCAACAAACTCGTTATGTTGTAAACGTCTGTAAAAATCGGGGTGGTTAAATTTGGGTGGTAATTTTAACCATCGACATCTGTAATGGAAGGAAGGATTTAAAAAGCCTTTCTTGCTGCTCTTGAAAAAAGAAGTCCATATAATCTCCGAAGAATGAGGAGACTGAAACTTCTGATTCACTGTTTACATTCTCTTCTCCTACATTACCACTGCCATTGAAATACATGACAAAAGTGAACACAAAACTGGGATTTTCCTACCTTGCGAAATGATGCATATTTCAGGATTGGCAATGCTATCGCGTTGTGAAACAAAAAAAAAAAAAAAAAAATGATTCCCAAAACCGCCCTTTTTGGGTTTGTTAGTTAGAAACCCTGGTATTTGAAAATATGATAAAAATAATTAATATTATTATAAATAATATAAGGATCAGGAAAAATTTGCCCCCGCGCGCACAGCAGATTTTTTTCATGAGGGGCTTTAGAAACGATTCCTTTAGATCCCTGGGAGGCGGATGGTGGCAGCCAAATTTTGTGGTATCATTCACCACATATAGGGGCTGAACTTAGTGGTGGTTTAGAGGTGGGCAATTAAGGCAAAAAAGTACTAGTCATTTTTATAACCGAAGTGCCAATAAGTGATCAATTCGAAATTGACTATATATGCACTTCCAATTCAAGAAAAAGATATTGAAAATAGTTTCAGAGACATGTGTAGATAAAAAGGGGCCAATATAAATAGATAAAAGAAAAGAGAGTTTCCAGAGTTCATCTAGTAAGGTGTGAGTGATTAACAACAACTTGAAATTGAAAAATGTTTACGCATTTTTTTAAAAAAACAGTACCTGAAAATTACTTTATGTTGTTTCCGTGACTTCCTTATGTGTTTGGGGTCCCCGGGATTCCATAGATGTCAAACAATTCATTTACAATATTGCTGGCGTTCACTGGGTAATTGGAAACATAAAAATTACATTTGAAGGGGTCGATTTTTGAATTATTGACACCCCCCGGCCCACGGTTCACTCGCACGAAACATCTCACTCACCTCTGAGGGTCAAACCGCCTTTCCTTTTTTCCTTTCCCTTATTGCCTTCAACTGCTTCCCGGATGACCTCTTAAAGGTGCAACAAGAGATTGAGACATTCATGGACTAAGGTGTCATATGTAGTGATTTCATATATTAGACACTCAGAAGGGATTTCTACCATGTATCAGGGCAGGCGGAAGCAAATGAAAGTGGTGCGGCGGGCTATGAGTGTCCGTGTAGCCAGTCCTTGCTAGATTTTTGCCGAAATAGGCTCCAGGACCATTGGTTCCTATTCCTCCCGAAGCGCGGAACCCTTGGAATATTCGATTTGGAATTATTTGAATAATTCTTATGGTATGATCAAACGTTTGAAAAGTACAAGGTTTTTGTCTGAATTAAGCATAAGTGTTCATGTAGAGTTTCTTATATCAAGCTGTGTCCCGGGGGTGGTGCAGGAACCCTTGCAATATCGCTTGTCCCAAAACCACATTTTCCCATGCACATTTGCTAGAAACAACTTGAAATTTGCAAGTGGTTCAACTTTTACATGTGTATATAATTGCGTTTAAAGCTTCTACAGAGTGGTCCAAAACGTCTACACTTTCTTATGCAAACTTCGCAAATGTGGCTAGACCACATATATTAACTACAAATTACAAATCTTGTGGAATTCTGGTGAAAACGGCGTTGGAAACAAAGCTGAAATGACCAAAATGGCCCCTATTGGAGAAGAAAAAGGGTTGACAAACGCTTTGCACTGTAGTTCTATGGCACTTAGTGGCGATCATTATAGCAAGATAATACACTCAAAATTGAACAACGCACCCCGTAATGGGCTTGGTTATTATTAATTCTTATGTAAAAAATTTCTCAGTTGTAAATTGCCTAATTTTTATAGTCTAAAACACTGAGCTAAGCTTTCACAAGTGATGAATAAGTCACTGACAAGAAAAGAATGCAAGCCATTCTAATTTAAATCTTCAATGAAATCAACGTAATTATTTTGTAAAGGTACATTAATTTTGGAAAGTCTATATTTCAAGTGATTCAAGTGTACGTCTTTTGGTCGTTTAAGATTGAAATATTTCTATTCATTTTCAAAAGGGAAAAAACACCTCACACAAACTTAGAGGGTGGTCAGTAATTTGTTAAGTGAGTAGACCTAAAGTTAAACGCAATGTATCGATATTGTTAACCACAGATTGCCCTATAGACTACGTGTGTGCAAAGTGGTTTTGACATTTTTTCTCTACACAGCCGCCATTTTGTAATTTGAGCCTCTGTTCAACGTCATTTTAACGGTCTAAAAAGAGATTGTAGGTAATAAAAGACTTCAAAACGAATTTGATGATGTTCCACCCCCACTTTTGAGAAGTTAAGACAAAAGTGTCGTAAACCTTGTGGACCACCTGTAAAAAGAGCTAACGTTTCAAAACGTAAAATATATAGTTGATGGTTTAAGGTTTGTTTGACAATAAGCATAAAGTGTTCAGGGAAAGGTCAGTTATAATCTTCTGGGAGTTGGGTGCGGGGCGCAATAAAGCGCGGAATCCGTTGCGAGTTCGTTTCCAAAACACAGTTTCCCATACTTTTTGATAGAAACCAATTTGAAATATGTTATGGTTGATAGGACGGTTTAAAAAGTTAAAATACGAGTTGATGATTAACAGTTTGATGCGTAACAATATTATTTGTATAATGCATGACCAACCGTTTTGCAAAGAAAAATCAAATGTTTTGTTTTTGCCTGTAATGGCCGCAATGCATGCAGCCAGGTGCCGCGCAAGAGATGCGAAACTTAAGATTATTAGTTTTCAAGGATATTTTCACTTCATAGTTTAATTAGACCCAATTTAAATATACAAGTTATTGAAAAAATAGTAATATAGCTTACGTTGAGTAACGGTCTGAAAGGTAAACTCCAGTTGGTGCTCGGGCCGTTGCATGCATGCGATAATAGTGGAGGAGCTAGGACCCAGGTCAAACATCATGTTTACCCCTAACTACAGAAAAGGTTTTGACACCTTTGGTAGTTAGTATGCGACCCTCGATATCAACGCTAGGTAGGTAGTACTCTCAAATTCAGTATTGTGGGGTCACTTTTTTCAATAGGGGTCAAATTGAAGTTTACCACAGGGGTCAAACATGAAAATGCTCCATTCATGCGGAAAGGATGCCATATTGTCCGTCTTAGTCCTAAGGATTCAAAAGGTATAGTTTGTACCAACTATGACCTATGTTTTGGAGATATAGGGTAAAAAATGGACTAAAATGGTAAAAAAGTCAATTTCTATTTGTACAGGGGTCAAAATCGGAAGTTGTTCCAATTTTGTTGACAAATGATAGAAGTTGTTCATCGAGCTTAATGAGTCAAAATAAGGAATGTTTACCATCTGCAAGGCATAGTTACCATGTTATGGACAAAATGGGCATAGGTCAACATACCAATTGGTGTTGACCTCTTTGACCCTTATCTACGTAAGTAAGCATATAACATAATACAACTATACCTTAGGAGTCCTCTTAACTCAGGAATAACTTGCAAGTATAGTATTTTGAAATATAATAGATGAACTTTTAATGTTGACCCCTACAATTGAAATGACCCTTTTTTACCTTTTAGCCATTTTTACATTATACTTCAACACCCCAATGGTCGTAGGTGGTACCAAACATACATTTTTGGAATCCTTATGATTAGATGGACAATTATGGCAACATTTCAACATGATGCGGCATTTTAAAAGTTTGACCCCTGTGTAAACTTTTAAATGGCCCCTATGAAAAAGTGCTACCACAATTTGAGAGTACTACCACTAGCATGCGTAGAGGGGTCCATATAACTACCCACAGGTTTGTCAAACCTTTTCTGTGTGGGAGTTAAACGAACTCCTTTAAAAAGGCCCCATGATATTCTGCTCCTCTACTTAATAAAGGATAGCTCAAGATTGGTCGCAAACGTTCAAACAAAATTTGTCGTCATTTCTCAAAATCTGAGAGCCCTACACTATAAGGTCTGCAAAGTACTTTTTAAAACCGGAAAAAGTTGCAAATTTATGGGAGGAAATTTCAATGTAAGTAACAGGGCAATTGCTTTTCGTGTTCCACGGCGTCAATTTTTGTTATTAAACCCTCCATAAGGTGTGGGTAAAAGTTTTTTTTACTGGGAAAGTGGGGAAAGTTTTTTTTTTTTGTGCTCGTATGGTGGGTGATTTGTTTTAAAAAAAAGCTTCTACCCCCCCCTTGAAGTCTAATGTGCCGTCCTAAAGCCGGGAAGCTGGGGAAGTGGTTTTTTTAGAGGGGCTTTCGTGGTAAATGTTCATGGAGCGTCATCGATGCGAGGGGTGTGGTAGTGGTGTCCCCTCCGCGCGAAACCCTTGCAATGTTCGCGGTCCAAAACGCATTTCTCATGCAAAAAGTGATTGAAACAATTTGAAATTTGGAAAGTGGTTCACGTTATTAATTGTATTAATCCCGTAAACGTGTTCGTGGCGAGTTCCTCTATCAAGCGCACGATGGTTGGTGCTAGTGCGGGAGGCTCAAAACCTTTGCAGTGTCCGCTTTCCACAACACATTTCTCATAAAATTTGAACAATTTGAATATGCAAGTTTGTCCAAGGCTCTAATGATTAGAAAATTCTTAGTGCTTTAGAGTTCCAAACGTAAACCCTTTTAAAATCCTACAGGAAAAAACAAAAACAAAGATAGGCCGAGCACTGAAAACGGATAAAACTCTTAAAGTTTGCAACGAAGATTGTGGGGCATCCATATAATTCTCTCTAAATGAAACGAGTGAAAATTTCACTCCCCAAAGAGGAAACTCTTGTAAACCATCCAAAATGAGTTGGTTTGTAATTAAAACAATTCCAAAAGAGGAAAAAACCACTCCAAAAAGAGGGGATTTCCACTCGTTTTCGTGTTTGTCCTTCGTTAAACTCCTTAAAAGTGTGCCTTCATTTAACTCCAAACGAGTGGAAATCCATTCTTTTGGGAGTGATTTTCACTCTTTTTGAGTGGTGGAAATTCGCACTTTTTTAGTACAAACACTCATTTGGAAATTTACAAGAATTTCCACTCTTTTGGGGAGGTGAATTTACAACACGGTACATTAGAGGAGTTGGTTACGAGTAGTGATTCAGAAAGACCCAATATTACAGGGTGAGTCAAAACAAACTTGACCCTGATTGTGTCCGCCATTTGAATTTGACGTAACCATAATCTACATATGTGATCTCATCTTGAAAGCTTAGTTATTATCTAATTCGCTGCAAAGATCATTCACATCGGTTAGGTATAGACCAAAATACAGTCGTTTGAATCAACAGTCGGTTTTCTGCATGTCCAAGGAATCACATTTGCTTAGGTCGGCGCCGTGCATTCAAATGGGAATCCGTAGGAAGGGTGAAACCGGGACTACTCTTGATTCAAAAGACTGGAGTAGGCATACTCCCCGTTGGAATATATTTGCAGCAGCAAATTAAAGATAATGAAATAGGCTTTCCGATGATAATCACCATGCGTTTTATATATATATATTTAAAACTCAAAAGGCGGACACAATTGGGTCAAGTTTTTTTTACTCAACCCTGTATTTCTTACATTGTATTTGGCTACAGAAGTGCCTTGAAAGTGAAAACAAAAGGCGATTGATTTTATTTGCTAATTCAATGTAAACGAGGATGTAAACACAGTCAATTCGAAATTTCACAATTTTGTACCAAATAGAGAAAAATGATTCTCAGACTAGTATTTCACATAGGGATATGTTTTGATAGAAAGTTTTACATTGGTTGCAGAAAAAAAAAGTCAGAATTTTCATATTTTCGGGACACCTGTTATGTGAACACCTTTAAAAACCCAAAATTAAAAAAAATTGAAAATTTTAGGGTACAAAGTATTTTTGATAAAGTATACTTCCCGCTTAAAAGAAATCCGAACGATGTTGAAATGGGCATCAACGTGCTCAAACTTATTCAAGGAAAGCGCCAAGCCAGCTGGAAAAACTCCATAAAACTTCCACATCATGCTTTGTGATCCATGCATGACGGACACAGGTCAATAAGCAAAAAACACATACGCGGAGACAACGCTGGCAAAAAATTTATTTATTATAATTCACATACATACCTACATACCTTTTTAAATACAGTAATTTATATCGTTGGATTTTTTTAGGCGGGGAGATATAAGTGAGGCTAAGTGTATGTCGCATTGATTTTTTCGGCGAGTTAGGGGGATGGACGAAGCTCCCTCGGACGCCATTGATATTACCCAATTTGTGAATACCCATACTTATTAAGACAATCAAAACTTTACAATTACCTCTTTCGCACGATCTCCCTTCCCTCTTTCCCTTCTTGCTCTCACTCTCTACCTCTCACCATTCTCTTCTCTCCTCTTTTTTACTTTTCTCCTCTCTCTTCTTTCTCCTTATATCGACTCTTTTTTTTTTTGCTCTCAAAAAGTGGTGCGGCGATCGCCGCACCCGGCGCATAGCTCGCGCGGCCCTGGTAGTATGGACAGATATGTCTTAAAAAGTGAAAACACAAGGTGATTTTTTAAGCTTTATTTAATAGAAAGCATAAGTGAAATTTCGTATTTTTGCTCATATACAAAAATTAGAAAATTCACACTTTTGGCCAAAGAACCGTCTCAGCTTAATCCGTACAGATGGTGATATTTTTGATATTAACGCTTTACACCAGTGCCAAATCAGGAATTTTCCATTTTTCGGTACAACCTGTTATTTGAAATCTCTGTTGCACCTTTAACCGGGCCTTCCACCACATCAGTCTCCACCCTCTGATCCCACTCATTCTCTCCATTCATGATTCTCTCCATATGCTCTTACCAGACTCTGCCTCTATCTTCTAACTGAAATTCAACTTTCCATCACTTCCTATAAGCCATCTTCCCCCTTCAACATCTCTTCCATCCTTTTTATTGCCTTCACTATCTTATACACATTGTTTGGATTCTCTCTCAACCCACTCAGCCCCTTCTCTGGCTCCTCCTTCATAGCCTTCGCAACCTTTCTTTGCTCGCTTCTTTCAGCCTCTTATAAGCCTTACCTTTATTCTCTTCCGTACCATTTTCTCAATCCTGATATGCATCATTCTGTCTCGCTATCGCCTTCCCTCACCTGTTCATTCCACCACCCCGTATCTCTGTCTCTCCTACCTTTTGTTTCACAAACACTTCATCACTGCCTGGAACAACCCCTTCTTTAAAGTCTGACTCAGAGATTCGAATATTATAATAATGAAAAAATAGTCAACTAGAACTAAAGATATAACCTAAAATGCACAATTCCGAAATTTGAGATGAAACGGATTTTTTCGTTTTGAGGCAGTAACATTTATGTGTAGTTATACGTCCAATAGGGATACTGTGTATAACAAAATCCGTATCCGAAAATTTTAAACAAAGTTGTGATTTTCTATATGAAGGAATTTCGATTACGCTTAGCAATTTCACACAGTGATAGATATGGACAAGCCTATGTCATGCAAAAAACACGATTTTTTGGAAATGAGCGGCGCACTCCTCAGGACATATCTGAGTCGGCCTTTAAAAGCACCGCCACAAATCTGAAAAATCATTCCCCACAAGCTCCCCTACTATCATCTCAAATGCTTTCTCTCTTCTTATTTCAGCTTCCATACTTCTCCTCTCTGCATACCTTCTCTCACACCTTTTTCACCTTCTCTTATCCAAATCTGCAACCACAAACAGGTTGTTGAAATTCTCATGGAATTACCTTAAAATGCTTCAGAAATTTCTCTTCCTCTTGCTACTAACCAATAAATCTCTGTATCATTACCTCATGAACTATACGTCACCTTTCCTTTGTCCTCTTTCATTGAACCTGTTTTGCAAACACACTTCTCTTTCTCTCACAAAACTCAACAACATTCTTCCTTCAAGATTCCTCTCTCCAAACCCATTTCCCCATGAACACCTTCGAAAACTTTCGATCCTTTTTACCACATGCCCGTTAAAATCACCAATACATAAAACCAATTCACCGACACCTTTGCACCTCCCATAACGCCAACTCATCTAACAACGTCCTTTTCTTCACGCTGGCCTTTCCACATGCAGGAGCCATTTAACCACTATCAATCTCAACTTAGCTCTTCCTCGAAAACCATTATAACTGTTATCACCCTATTGCTCTTCTCACTTCCACCACCTTCTCACACAAACTCCGCTTTCACCAAGACTCCCACACCCCAATACCTTCACTATTTCCTGACCACCACAACTTGTACTTCCTTCCCTCTACCCCAACCATCCTAGCCCCCTCCCCTCTCCCCCTAAACCCCTTTTTTTTTCCTGAACACACACACGTCCCACATTCTCTTCCTACAAATTCCTCACTTATCTCCACCCCTTTCCCTTCAAACTCCCCAAGTTCCAGCTTCCAACCCTCACCCCCCGAGCCGCCTATCGGGCTTAATACCGTCATTGGGCAGGCGGCACCTGCGCGACTCAAGGTGATTCCTCGCACCTTCCTTTTTGAGGTAGGCAGGTGCCGCCCACCCTAACCTTCGGGCTGGTTGGTGCCCTTTTTGTTTGTTCACAAATAAAAAACCTTGAGCTTCTACTGTGCATGTTCAATTAACTTAAACTGCACATTTCATCACTTTTCAAAAAGGAAATGAAGATGACAAAACTTATGAAAGGGTAAACATTTCATACAGAAGTTCCAAGTATGCAAATGAGGTATTACAAATTGATTCCGTCATGTGCTGTATGATGCTGTGCAGTAGCGCCTGACAGAATAAAAGGCAATACATAATTTGCATACTGCGACTTCTATATGAAACCTCTACCCATGAAAGAAGGTAGCGGTTTCATTTAGAAGTTCCACGTATGCAAATGAGCTTTTTGAATAGAATCTCATGCTCTACAGCACATATCGCACATGCACATCCAGGGGCGTCCCAAGACCATTTTTAATGGGGGGGGGGTGTTTAGTCTCTGTTGACGACAAAACTTGGTCCGGATCATGAATTATCAAATTTTTCCGGCTCGCTCGCTAGCCGCTAGACCAAGCATATTTTTTCACTCGGTTCGAAAATTTTGAAAGAGCGGGGTGGGGGGGTGGGGGGGGGGTTGGGGGGGTTTAAGGAAGGGGGGGGGGTAACTACGGAGAGAGTTGTGGAGGGGGTAGGGGAATTTTGGTCGACCGACAGCTCACATTTCCTAGTTCATCATTCAAATTCGAAATCCAATAGGATAGGGGCAACAGAAATCAGCCATCAAAGGCATTTGCCGAAATAATGACGACAACTTAACATTTTGGCGACAATTCCTTTAATGGGGGGGTGGTCCCCACCCCCCACACCCCCTCCCCCCGCTCGTGGACGGCCCTTGCAAACATCTCCTCATCAGTTGTTACGGAAAATATCCCTCTTCATACAACATCATGGACCGCCATAATACCTTTACCCTGCCTGAAAGAATTAAGTTGTTTGGCAGACTGTGATGTACATATTTGTGCAGGACCATAACCCATAACCTGCTGGGTAACCCAATTGTCTATTCATGGATCTAACTGCATTTTTAGAAGAAATCAAACACCACTGGCATTCACCGACCTCTATGAAATACAGGAAAACTGGTGCAGATCATGATGAGATTATTCAACAACAAACAGTTTGTTTTATATAATTCAGCATGCATGGTACCATATCGCATGTCTTGCAATAGGTCGCTGGATACCTTTTCCTTTTTGTTTTTCCTTCTACTCTACTACCACATGTGAAAGTAAAAGAAATGAGGTGCAGCAATAAAGATCTTAGGTCACACTTGACAAACATTTCTTGTATGACTTTCATTTATCCTTGTTTCATTACCTATCTGGTCCCAGTTTAGTTGAACCATAGAAGCCTGTAAGGACGAGGTTGTTCTGCTTCGCGACTCCTAGATACGCTTGTTTAAGCCATTCCATACCTATTGTATCACACACACTTAACAATCCCTTGAAAGGGCCTTCCCTTGATCTGTGCGACCGCTCCCCACTCGATCGATGCATGTTATCGTTACTGGAGGAAATAACAGCGTGTACATGTGCAACAGTGTTTCTAGAAGTTTTTTTCTAACAAGGCGTTTTACCCGTACTTCCGGTTTTGCATACAGTCGTATTCTGATAACTTGTCTTCGAAGCGATTGTTTACTCCAAAACAGAGAGGAATATTATCATTGAAAATTCCATCAACATCCGCCAATTTTCGACTTATTTATAAACTTTTTGAATAGTGAATTCATCGGCAATTTTGTAAGGTTAATTTTAACGAATTCCGCGGAGATATGTCCTTTTTTTTTTATGGTTTGGCGACCATTTCGCAGTTCCCATCTTTTCCTGTGAATGAACCACATGGAATACGAAGGCGATAGGTCGCACTTAATCCAAATTCACAGCGACCTTTTCGGTGACACGAATCGACAAAATTTTTTTGTAGTGGAGTTGAAATTTGGGCAACTCGTTCGCTATTTGATTTTTTGCTTTTTCGGTATCTTGAATGCGCTTACACAAATTTGAGCCGGATTCAAGTTTAGGAGCTTTTAGGCTCATCTCGGCATGTATTAGGCTACATGGTTTTTCCGGGGCATTTTTCTGAGCCAAGATGGTACAGGGTATAGTTGTGAATTTAGCTATAGATTATTAAGGATTATCCAAGTATGGAATTATATAATATCTATATGCCTATTATGAAATGCTTATGCGCTGCATGTAAAATAAAATTGTAATGATAAAAAAGGTTGTCCTTGGTCACTAATGACTTGGGTGTTTTATTTTTCCTTAGTACGTGGTCTCATACTAGGCCTAAATCTCCATATTCTGCCCTATTTTACAAGTCCTACAAGTTAATTTAAGATTTACAGCTATTTACACAAACCCATTGAGTTCGTCGCTAGATAAAGCTTATAAATGCAACAATGTCTCCGAATTCATTCTTTGTGTGTGTTTAATACTTTTCATGCTTTCAAACTCACAACTCGTGAAACAGCATCATTTTACCAACAACTCAAGTTAAAAATTTATCCGCCCATCATGCAATTACAACCCCCAGAATTGATGGCGGCCCTTGGGTCTCGATACACAAATGACCTTTACGGGTATAATTTGTGAAAGATTTGAATTTGATAACTTCGGAAATGGGGAATCATACTTTTTTCATCGGGACGCAGACGCCGGCGCGGCGGGCAGTTCTCCCACAATGGCCCCGGCACAGTCCCATCAAAATTTGGGGCTCATACTACCACCCTCGTGCTGTTTCGCGGGGCAGTTTTTTAACACGTGCAATAACACTTTACTTTCTTTTACTTTCGGCCTATTCTTTGTCTCACATCCCTTCATGAATTTACGATAAATCTTTCAATCACAAAATCGGCATAGTAATTCTGTGAGCAGGCGTCTATTTTTCCCCTATTTTCAGTGGAACGTGAGAACTACAAATAATTCGAAATGAAGCTTTCATTGCTGCATGCTGGGGGTTTGTATTGTTTTACATTGGAATACCTATGAAGTTCGCAGGCGCCGGCACAGACCTCGACAAATCGATCTAAGCTTTTCCGCGGGACTTGTGACTGTTAATTCCTAATTGGGTATTTGAAATTCAATAGCGGAACCTATCACCGCGGTTGTCACACACTCATAGGCGGATTTTAGGGGGGCGCACCCCCGGCCTCACCGCCCCCATTTTTTGCAAACCACAGGGCGCCGGGCGCTTGTAGCTTAGAAAATGCCTTTTTCTCTTCCGCACAGGTCGCCGGGCGCCCTGTTATCTAGGAAAATTACCTTTTTGTGGGCGCCTTGCCGCCCAAATTTGTAAAATTTTTCTATTTTTTGAATAATTGTAATAAGACAATTTGTTTTTCACTCGTCTAATTTTAAAGCGAATAGTGACGGGCGTCCCCCCCTATTGTACATTCCTGTATCGCCCCTGCATTGTCTTTGAAGTGCCTGGCGATACTCATCTCCTCTTCCTTCACAAAAATCTTCTCTGGTTGAACTCCCAGTAGAAGCTCAAGGTTTTTTTATTCGTAAACAGGAGGGCCTCAATCTAAATTGGGGCAGTGAACACCTGATCTTTTAAGGGCTCAGGGGCAATACAATAGCTCTGAATTTCCAGAATACAACGAATGCAAAGTGCTTTGTCCATTTGAATGCCGGGCAGATTTACTGAATATCATAGCGCCATTATCTCCTGGAGTCAATGTAGTATGATGTACATCACTGGTCACTGATATTCAGGAGAAGAAATTGAAATACATTTTATTAATTTTAAAGAAAATGTGCAACTTTTATGATTGACATACTTATGTTTAATTCATTACAAATATTGACATGAATTATGGTGAAGACTTTCTGGTTCCATTCAGGGTGTACCACAAGTGTACATTTTTACTTCCATGCAATTGGCCTTTAGATATCAGTTATGTTCATTGTTAAAAAATATCCTTGAAACATTTCCAAATTTTAATTAAATATACACGCAAGGTTAAGCACATACTGTATTGTCTGAAATAGTTGCTCCCTTCTAATAAATTCACTCAGTTTTTTTAACCAAATATTCCTGAAAATGGCAAAAATCATGCCATACGTGAAAGTTAAAGGTGCTTGTTCCGATTTATGTCTGTTGTGTTCTCTACTTGATATGAGAGCCTGGCACTTGCACATACGCCCCATCAAGTACTGTGGGAAACAAACTTGCAGTTTTGATGGTAGAAGCAATAATGCACATTGCAAAGCTCTATTCAATACTGTGCTAATATTGATGGTTAACCATTAATTTGTTGTTTTTTGTTTGTATCTTGGGAATGAAATGGATTTGAGGGCCCAAATATCAGGATTACAATGAGAAAAATACGGCCTTTCATCTGATATCAAAATCGATACTACTTCCGGGTAAATCAGGGGGTCCCAAAGACTATTGGAAACATGCAGCTTTAACACTGACATTTAGCGAGAGAGATTAAGTGAATTAAGAATAAGAAATTAGTAGGCTAGCTGGTACACTATTTTCATACAGGCGTGGAAGTAACCATTGTTGATGTTGTGTTTGTTCAAACATCAATTCTTTGCATGCTACGCTTTTGATTTTATAACTGAAAAAATGAAATAAATACCCCCTTTTCCATAAATTTCACACCTATGGGGCATAGTTAGGCCAACAATTCAGATGATATAATTGCAACTTTGTAGGTAAAGTCAGGGGATAAGGTTTATGACGTGCTCCTCTAACTTACTTAGTCAAGTAATTGCACACATTGAGTGTCAACTATTGACAGATACCAATATTTTCATTTCACATTTGTTACCTTTGATTGATGAGATCCCGGACACACACACAATACATTAGCCATGCATAGGTTAGTTTCATGCAGTAATAAACATTTCATTGGACAATTAATGCAGAGGAAATATACAGAAATTGCATGCATGTAAAAATAATGAAAGTTAAAACTTGTGAGATGCCCCCTTACAGTGTCATACACCTAACATATGGTCAAAGATCACATAGAGGTCATTAAAGGTCAATCTGTACACCACAGAAAAGTCTTAAAGGGCCTGGTCCGATCGTTGGATGTTATGAGTGAAAATGTGCCCCCATTTTGGTCAAACAATACTATTTTTACACAATTATGGGGATTACAAAATCATGTTTTTAGCTCTTACATCAAAACTGGTTGAAATATCGTTGCGAAACTTTACAGGTGGGGTTTTGGGGTGACGGTCATTCTATCAAGAAGAAAACTTTATATTCTTAAATCGAGTAATCCCTCTTTAAGCCAGTGATTTATTTGGCTATTTAGAATGAAGTTAATCAAGTGTAAGCAAGACATGAGCACTTGTTTGGAAAGCAGTTCAGTGGCAATCAAGAGGATTAACAGCAGAAAATATGAAAGTAGTTTTCAGAGATATGACCTTTGCCCTTTGTATCTCGCACCAGATGCAGTGTTATTGTCAGGAACAGATGCAGTGCTATTGTCAGGAACAGAATAAAATGACCAATTGCATATATGTGACTTAATTTGACAATGCAGAACAAATGTCTGCTATGAATAATCTCACTGTGAACAGTCAATTTATTTTAATATTATTTTAATATTAGCTTTGATTGTTAACAGTTAACTCACAAATATGTTAATTAAAGAGACATGAGGACATTTCCAGAAAGAAGCGCCCCCAATTTTTGTTGAACTCCAGTTTTTTGCATATTTGGAATGCTTACCAATGCATTAGATCACACCTGAAGTGAATAAGCCGAATACGCCGTCTTTATGTAACAAGATGATGATTTAGTATTTTCTGTCGTGCACGGTTTTCTATGGGGATGATTACGGTAGCAGGCAAGTTCAAAACAAGGTTTGCGGTTTTCTTTTGCACTTGTTTGTCCAACAAACCTTCGAAACGTTCTCAGTAGGTGGTCTATAACCGATCCAGTGAAATTTGAGAGAAATTCGTACCCTGAAAAAAATCTCCTCCTGTCACTTTAAAGGTGCATTTTGTGATTCCAGCACCTTCTGTTTTATTCATTGTTCACTTGATATCCTTGAGAAAAGCTTATTTACAAAATTTGAGTTGATCCCGATCTTGTGGTTTTGTGTTATGAGCAATTGCTTGTTTCCCACGCTCCCATAGGCCACTGTGCTGTAATTTCTGTCCGTTTACGGACAGAAAATACAAAATCGCAAATTTCTTACAGATACGACTGAATTTGCATGTAAGATTAGGTACACATGGATTACTATTGTTAATGGTTCAGATGATATAAAAATCTCAACTTTTTTTAGGTAAGTCAGGGGACGAGGCTGTGGATCACGAAATGCCCCTTTAAACAAAGTTTACTTATGTGAAATATCATGTCCATGAGTCGAAAACCTGTATTAAAGGTGAAACAAGAGATTTCACATATCAGATGTCCTTAAAGATGTTGAAAGCCTTGATTTGGGTGTCCTGGAATCCACTCTGCAAAAATATTCAGAAATTGTACAAAAGAGTGAGCCTTTGGTGTTTGAGAGATACTTGACAGGGCTTAGAAGATAAGATAGTTTGCATTTGGAAATTCTTAGGGAAACTATTTTGCAAACATTGGGAGATTGTGAGCATGGAATAAGGTCCACGTGGATAGGGCACACTAAATTATTCATGTTTCAAAGACCATAGGTAGTGGTTGTGGGGGAGTCTGTATGAGGAAGGAGGGAGGGAGGGACAGGGACGGAAGGAGGGAAAAAGATGGAGAAGAAGAGAGGGAGAAAAAGGAAAGAATAAGAAAGGAAAAAGAAAGAGGAGGAGATAAGAGGTAGAAGAAAGGAAAGAGAGAAAGGAAGAAAAATTAATGAAGCAAAGCGAAAGAGAGAATCTAAAAGTAACCTTTGTAGCCTTATATCCCGGCAAATTTGTAGATTCAAATAAATGAGAGGTAAAGACTATAAATTGCAGAGATGTAACTTTTCAGGAAATGGATTACTCAAAATTTCCACAGTTTTGTTCATTTTCAGCCCGTTTTTTACCCTTTTTGCTCAATTTTACGTGTTTTTTCAGGATTTCATTACTGCTTTCAGGATTTGTTAGTTGCCCTCAGTTACATCTCTGAATTTGTTTCTAGCCATAATTTATGAGGAACCCCAACTTGGCACTTCAAAGGAACAGACCATTCTGTTCAAGATTAGCAATGAAAAAAGAAGATTGATTGTTATAAATTTGTTTTTCTGTCAATGTTCAATACAGAACTAAAAGTAAAGTACTCCATTGGTGTGAAACTTATGGTTTGTTAAGGACAAGTAAACAACTTTTTTGCTTTATTGTAAAGCAAATGAACATAGCTTATACAGCACCTATGCACCAGCCAATTATTTGCATCATGCAGTCCAGAGCATACCAGACAGTTAATTCTTTGCAGTCCCCTAATACAACCCCCCCTTTCTATGGGTCCAGAATATGGGGTGGTGCAAATACTTGAATGGTAAATTATGTTGTTAGTATTCACTGCAGCATTACTACATGGGTTAAAACACTCAGGTTTAGGTTGGCTAGGACACTTGGAGACAGTTTCATTGTGGATGCCTTGAAAAAGTTATCTATGCCCTATTTCTTCATTTTGAAGCAGATTATGTAAGTAGCATAAAACAACAAGGTGTGGTTCTTTTGCAGTTTTTACATATTTGTATTTGATCTCAGATTACAACGAGTGAAATAGTAGAATATTGTATGTTTAAAACTGATCAGTGAATGACCTTTGACCCCAAATAGAACATCCAAATTGCCTCAATTAGTGTCATCACTATGACCAAATGCAATCAACAGCACATCAAAATTGTGGAAGCATAAAGTTAGATAACTAAAATAAAAGAGGGAGGGAGGGAGGGATCAAATGACTTGAATACACTATATGCCCAGAGCAAGAAGATAGGAGAGAAGGGGAGAGAGAGAGAGAGAGAGGGGGGGGGGAGAGAGAAAGACAGAGAGAGAGATCAAACGACTTGAAACACACTATATGCCAAGAGCAAGAGATAGGTTTTAAGATGCATAGAGGAACAAGAGAATCCATTCTGCTGCAATTTCTCTTGCATTAAATATGCACGGTAAATTAGAGTAGTTATGTTTTATTTTTCAGCAATAACCATTTATTGCCTTGACTGCTCCCTTGTTACAACCCACATTCAAGCATATAAACCTGGACCAACTTGGTAAAATACCTATCACTTTCTCTAAAGCGCAAACATGACTTAAAAATATCGTTCCTTCGACTGCAGCTGTCGCCTGTGTCGCGGTTTGTTAACAAGATCGGCCTTCATTGGACCTTTGACCTTGGATGTGACCTTTGGGACCTCATCAAACAAGAGGGGGATGCAAGTCCACTGTGACAGAAGTTTGGTTTTTAAATCCATCAAAGTATGTGGATATACAGGCAATGTTAACTCTTTTTAACCAACAGACAACAACAACAGACATCAACATCAGACATCAACAGTGGACATAATGATCCCTATGTGTCTTTCCTGCTAAGGCAGGCGGACACAATGGATCCCTATGTGTTTCCCTGCCTTAAGGAAGATGACACAAATCAAACCAAGACACAAGAAAATATCAAAGAAGAAGCCTAAAGGGAGATCAACCGGGCTACATTGCGCACCACAGAGATGACCACAGATGACCTAAACGAATCACTTACTAAATGGGAAACCAAGATCAGGAAAAAGGAGAACATAGCAGGTAGGAAGGTACTTAAAACACCTTTCATTCACATATAGAGCAATGGGCAAAAAAGTCTCTCAAGGCTGTGTATGCATTCAGTGCGTTTGTTTTATTGAAATTTGGATTTCATTTTTTATTTTGATTGTTTGTAAAAATTTGTACTACAGAAGGTAAACAGTAAATTAGTGGGTAAATATGCCCAATACACAAACACATGCATTCCAAATCCAATTTTTGAAACTTGCGGCTTTGAGATTTTTTAAGCAAGGGATTTGAACCGAGAAAGAGAAAACTGATTGATAATGGAGACGGGCTACATAAGACATTACCAAGACAGCAGAACCTGGTGAAGTGAGGCTAGAGATTGACCACTGATGGCATAAGGCTGACTTGACAAAAAAATATGTTTTTAACCTATGATGTAAAGCGATATGCCACTTATAGGCATAGGAGAAAAGTAAAAAAACGTTACAGAAATGTGACTGTTTAACTACAATTTCTATTCATATGTTGAAACCATAAAAATTTTAGCAACACTGTCATTATAAATTGTATCACTTTCCAAACATCGTTTTTTTTTACACTAATTTTCGTTATCTAAACATACGGAACTATGTATACCAACAATGACATCAATTATATCACACCTGTAAATGCCAACGTACATGTTTTCAAGCAAGTTACGTTAATATGATCAAATTTCACATGTGGATTGGTATATAACAAGGAAGTGAGAATGTTTATAATCCATGTCAGTTATAACAATTGACTCCTACAATCCAGGTCTTGGTTCCTTATCACATAAGAGAACAGGGTGTACTGCTGGTGCAAAATAATAGCAAGGTTTAGACAACATAAGTGATGTGTGCTTGTACGCGAAACAGGAGAATTCCTTTGTTAGATCGCATCAAAACAAAAAAAAATTCCACATTTCAAGTATACATCTCATGCATTGCACATGCATCTTAAACTCCCTGATAACAGGTAATTTTGAACATGAAGTATTAGGATACTAAGATGTGCTGATAAACACTGCAAATTAAAGCCATATTTAAACGCTTGCTAAAATGAAAGATTGTTACTGGGTAAACTAAAGAAACATTCAGCCAAGGCAAAAACTTAAACACACAGTAGTAACACATCACAGAGGAATTAAAGAGAGGCTTAATTTTACCTACTATCATTTTATGTATCTTGTTATAGGTAGCAGGGTCAGGGTGAGGGGTCCTGCTTGTTGGGGATCTATCAGTGACTTCCGTTTAGCAGTGCTCCTTGAAATTTGAAAGAAGTGCAGTCGCCCCTAGACGTCCAGAAGGAACAAAATGTCATTCAAGGTGTGCTATTCCGTTAACTTCTTAAAATTTCTGAGAGTAACTTAAAATCAACAGTCTGAAAATAAAGAATTATGTACTCGGTACATATTAAAATTTTTAATGTAACTATACCTAAAAATACTACAGGTACATAACCTAATAAAGCAAACGTTATATAGAAGTTATTAGAGTGCGATCTACGGTAAACTTGAACGTAAAAATGGTAGCAGCAGTTCTTTAACAGCAAGGGTGATGATCACGGCACCTTTCGCAGAAGAAAAAGGTTTTTTAGTTTTGACAAAATGGTCAAAGGTCATGTTGGGGCATTAGAGGTCAGCCAGCGTTCAGTGTCAGGTTTCCACATAGGAATTAACATATCTAAAGGATCCCAGTAATTTTCCAAATTCAAACAATTATGTGGGCCAGTGAAATATTTTGGGGTCTAACAGCTTTTCTATATTTAGGTGTGGTAATTAGGAATCATTGATTTCTTTCAAAATACATTCATAAAAAAAATAAAAAAAATAAAAATGTTACAAATTGAAAATGATGTGTGTTCCATAAACATTTTTATTGAGTTGATGGACCCAAAAATACTACTAAGTGGGAAGTCACACACAGTACTGATCATATATATATCCAAAAAACATTCCGTAACTGCATTAAAATGCACATTGAAAGAATCACAGAGCGGACCCTGCCGATATGGGGAAATTGACCCTAGATCTAACAAGAAAAAAAAAAGCTACCTCCCCTTTTTGCGGTAATTGTCAGATTTTCAATCAGGGACGTAGAGGAAGTGCTCAACAAAGAAAGTCCATCCAAGTGAATGTTGCGTCTGTTCTTAATATTTTCTATCTGAATATTTTTCCGAGGTCACTGGTTCAAGTAACAGACACATATCGTCGCCAACATCACATACTGTCGTATCTGACGAAATTGCCATCATTCGGAAAATTGCTAACTGAAAGTCTACCGGGGAGATTTCAATGTTTGTCATAGGGAATTAAACATACAATTCCTTTTTAATTTTGAATTATGAAGCAAACATTCTTGAAGTTTTAAGTTTTAACCTTGCGGAGTTTGAAAGTGCAATTGGATTCCTGAGATAAAGCGATAAGTGTCATAAGTCTGTATGTGAAAGCAAAACAAAAAAAAAAAAAAGTAAAAAAAAAGAAAAGTCTATATTTTACACACGATGTAATTTCACACCATTGATTTCAATGCGTTAATATATCTCTATGTGAAACACGTCATTTTCGCGCACGAGGCAGATACGACGCACTAGTTGTATGTGAAAAGTGTAAACAGCTTGTTTTACCAACAGCGTTAATTAGACCGCCTGTTGAAATTACGTGTAAATGAAATAAGACAGTATGTGAAATCACGGATATCCAGTTTTGGAGCTTATTGATCAAATTCTAATATCTCACTAATTAGGTCTTTCAAGATTGTAACTTGGTGCATGTATAGACCATAACACTTTAAGTACATATGCAAAATATCTCAAAAAAGTCCAAAAAATGCAGATTAAGACAGTATTGATTTGTTGAGCGGACAATAGTGGGATTCTATCTCTTCCAATCATATTATAGTTCAATGAAAAAATACTTCATAAATGATGAAACTAAAAGGTAACATTGACATGTGTCAATGTTTCTTATACCTGGCCATATTTGTACCTGAGTACTGAGATAATTCTTTTTTTCGAAATTTGGTGAATCACTTCACCTCTTCTTTCTAAAATATATAACTGATCGGATCTTCTCTGAGCAGTTGCCTCCAGAAAAAAAGTACAGTAAAAGTAATGCAGTCTGAGGCTGGTGTAAATTTATACTTTTTATATCTTTAATTCATTATACTTTATGGCTTCCACTAATCAACTTTTTTCCAGCATCTGATGCATCCTCACATTTGATGTTATTGACCTAATTCTACTCATAATGGTATGAACAAACATGAAAGTTCACACATTGGAGAGTTGTCTAATAAATTTACACCAGACCTCAGACTGCATTCCTTTTACTTTTTTCTGGAGGCAACTGCATCAAAGAAGAGTCTATAAATTTAGTTTAGTGGGAACAAGGAAATGCTTGGGTGCAGGAAAGGAAATCCGGAATACCTCGTGGTAAATCCTGAACCCAGGCAGTACTTCAAATTGCTTTCCAAATGCAAAAAAATAAAACAATACTGCTAGGATTTTTCTTGTAATCGCTTTGTCTCCCAAAAACATTGTTCACTGTGTCCTTATAATTGGTATCACTTTCCAACTCGTTTTTTTACACTATAGTTTTCGGTTATTTTGCAAATACGGCACTATGTAATAAAAAATGAATCAAATATATCAACACCTGATAAATGCACATACAATTGTTTTCAAGCAAGTTACGTTTAATATGATCCAAATTTCAAGATGTGATGGGTTATATAACAGGAAGTGAGAATGTTATAATCCATGTCAGTTATACAATGTGACTCCTACAATCCAAGTGTCTGGTTCCTTATCACATAAGAGAACAGGGTGTACTGCTGGTGCAAAATAATAGCAAGGTTTAGACAACATAAGTGATTGTGTGCTTGTACGCCGGAGAAAAACAGAGAATTTCCATTTGTTAGAATCGATTCCAAACAAAAAAAAATTCCACATTTCAGTTACTCTCATGCATGCCATGCCATCTAAACCTCCCTGATAACAGGTAATTTTGAAACATGAAAGCTTTAGGTACATAAGTGATGCTAATATAACACTGCCAAACAAAAAAAACATAAGCATTATTTAAAAAGCTTTGCTAAATGAAGATTGTTACTGGGTAAACTACAGAAACCTTTCAGCCAAGGCAAAAATTGAATCACATTAACACATTCACAGAGAATTTTATAAGAGGCTTAATTTTAACTACGATCATTTTATGTACTTGTTATAGGTAGCAGGGTCAGGTTAGGGGTCATGCGGTTGGGGATCTATCAGTGGACTTCCGTTTAGCAGTGCTCCTTGAAATTTGACAAAGGCAGTCGCCCTAGACGCTCCTAGAAGGAACAAAATGTCATTCAAGGTGATATAGTAACTAAACATTCTGAGTAGTAACGTTAAACTTCACAGTCTGAAAATAAGATTATGTACTCGGTACATAATTAAATTTTCCTGTAAACTATACCTACAATACTAAGGTACATAACATAATAAAGCAAACGGCTATAGAAGTTATTAGAGTTCGATATCGGTACACTTGAAGTTAAAAACTTGTAGCAGCAGTTCTTAAAAGCAAGTTTGATGATCACAGCACCTTTTGCGAAGAAAAGCGTTTTTTAGTTGACAAAATGGTGGTCAAAGGTCATGTAGGGGCATTAGAGGTCAGCCAGTGTCAGGTTTCCACATAGGAATTAACATATCTAAAGGATCCCATAATTTTCCAATATTCAAAATTATGTGGGCCAGTGAAATATTTTGGGGTCTAACAGCTTTTTCTATATTTTAGGTTTGGTTAATTAGGAATCATGATTTTTTAGCATAGCTGAGTCTAAAATTACAGTTTTTATGTGGGTTAAATTGTTACAAATTTGAAATTGATTGTGTTCATTAACATTTTTATTGAGTGATGGACCCAAAAATACTACTAAGTGGGAAGTCACACACAGTACTGATCATATATATATCCAAAACATTCCTTAACTGCATTAAAATGCACATTTGAAAAGAATCACAGAGCGGACCCCTGCCTTGATATGGGAGAAATTGACCCTAGATCTAACAAGAAAAAAAAATGCTACCTCCCCTTTTTGCGGTAATTGTCAGATTTTCCTCTAGGGACGTTAGGGATATTGTGCCAACAAAAGAAAGTCCATCCAAGTGAATGTTGAGTCTGTTCTTAATATTTTCTTTCTGAATATTTTTCCGAGGTCCACTTGGTTCAAGTAACAGACACATATCGTCGCCCACATCACATACTGTCTTATCTGACGAAATGCCATTTCGAGAAAATTGCTACTGAAATTCTACCGGGAGATTTCATGTTTGTACTATATGGAATTACACATTACAATTTCCTTTTTAATTTTGCATTATGAAGAAAACATTCTGAAGTTTAAGTTTTAACCTTGCTGAGTTTTGAAAGTGCAATTGTATTCCTGATATAAAGCTATAAAGTCATAAGTCTGTATGTGAAACGCAAAAAAGTCGTATTTTTACACACGATGCTAATTTCACCATTATATTTCAATGCGTTCAGATAGATCTCTATGTGAAACACGTCATGTTCACGCACGAGGCAGATACGACGCACATAGATCTGTATGTGAAAAGTGTAAACAGCTTGTTTTACCAACAGCGTTAATTATACGCCTGTTGAAATTACGTGTAAATGAAACATACGACAGTATGTGAAATCACGATATCCAGTTTTGAGCTTATTGATCAAAATTCTTAATATCTCACTAATTAGGTCACTTTCAAGATTGTAACTTTGTGCATGTATAGACCATAACATTATAAGTACATATGCAAAATATCTCCAAAAAAGTAAAAAATGTCAGATAAGACAGTATGTGATGTGAGCGACAATATGGGATTCCTATCTCTTCCAATCATATTATAGTTCAGAAATACTTCATAAATGATGAACTAACAGGTAACATTGACCTGTGTCAAGGTTATACCTGCCATATTTGTACCTGAGTACTGAGATAATTCTTTTTTCAAAATTTGGTGAATCACTTCACCTCTTCTAAAATATATAACTTGATAGGATCTTCTCTGATGCAGTTGCCTCCAGAAAAAAAGTAAAAGTAATGCAGTCTGAGGCTGGTGTAAATTTCATATTTTTATATCTTTAATTCATATCTTTATGGCTTCCACTAATCAACTTATCTTCCAGCATCTGAATACCTCACATTTGCTGTTATTGACCTAATTCTACTCATAATGGTATGAACAAACACTGAAAGTTTCAAGACATTTGGAGAGTTGTCTAATAAATTTACACCAGCCTCAGACTGCATTCCTTTTACTTTTTTTTCTGGAGGCAACTGCATCAAAGAAGAGTCTATAAATTTAGTTAGTTGGACAAGGAAATGCTTGGGTGCAGGAAATCAGGAATCCCATAGTGGTAACTCCTTTACCCAGGCAGTACTTCAAATTGCTTTCCAAATGCAAAGAATAAAACCAATACTGCTAGGATTTTTGTCTGGTAATCGCTTTGTCATCCCAAAACATGGGTCGGCTCATGATGAAGCGGACTCCTGACAATGGGATTGGACATGGTGTGTGTGGAGCTAAGATTCAGATGGTGCAGCATGTGGCCAAGATATTGCAAGCTCCAAGGAATCATGTTTTACTGGTTTTTATCTTGTAAAGTGGAAAAGTTTATGAATCTGGTATAAATCCTTTGCAAAGTGCAAACCAAGTAAGAAACTAACGGGAAAACTACCTCTTACAATATGGAGCCATTCAGGCAAAACTTGAAATGGTTAATCTTTCAGGCTCACATATGGACTCATGCCACCGCCCAATACTTGGAACATATCATCAGTTGACAATTATGGCTGAATTGAGATGAAGACGAACAGCTTATTCCCCATATGATAGTACTTTGATCCATTTCAGATGCTGTAACCACTTTTGAGTGTGGATGTAAAACAAATTGTAGACACTGTGCAGTGACTCTTGACTGTGATAGAGATGTATGAACAGAGATGATGTTCCAAATATATCTGATGCAGAAACGGAGCCAGGTTATGAACGGCAAGATAAACACAGTTAATGAACATTGTTTAACTTAATTTGATGCGTTTTGGGGCATGTGAATTTCAAAGGAGACGTTCAAACGACAAATTGTGTAGACAATATCGTCATCATTATCCTCCGACTTTTGTCGAGATCCATGCCAAACTTCTTTGCCAAACGTTTTTATCCCACATTGCTGTTCCCACTTCAAAGTTAAGCCGGCATCTCTGCATAGCATATATCAGGGTAGGTTAGTGGTCTGCTACTTCTACTTGGACATGGAAGACTCCACAGAAGAAAGGTCTGATATAATATGTCCTTGACTAGAAAGCAATGCCAACCAAACTGTGCTCTCTTCTGTGCCACAATTCTGGAGACAGGAGGTATTTCACCATAGATCTGATGTTCAGTAGGATGTTTCTTCCAGGAGATATTTTCAACTTGCATGAGTAGCCCGGTATAAGTGCCATTTAAAAGGTCCTGCAGCTCCTCCTTCATGGTCAATGTTTCTGAACCATACAGTAAGATGATTTTCACACAGGCCCTGTAGAAAGCAATCTTAGTTGCTCTGGAGATATCAGGCTTCCATATCATATACTTAAACATAATACTAAAACAGCTTGGATCATTTCAGGGCGAAAATAAACCAAAATATTAGATTTCACAACATTTTAGGATAGCTTTCAGTCTGAATATTAGATTTTACAACATTTTAGGATAGCTTTCAGTCTGAATATTAGATTTTACAACATTTTAGGATAGCTTTCAGTCTGAATATTAGATTTTACAACATTTTAGGATAGCTTTCAGTCTGAATATTAGATTTTAACAAAACATTTTAGGATAGCTTTCAGTCTGAATATTAGATTTTAACAAAACATTTTAGGATAGCTTTCAGTCTGAAAGACAAACTGTTATGCAATAGGATACAATTGTTTTTTACCCGATTTCAAGTATTGGGTTAAATTTTGACCTATTTGGGTTGGACCATTTTGATCCTTTTTCAAAGTTTTTCATTGCAAATGTCAGTAGAAGAAACGCTAAATTATTATTTTTTCTTGCTTTGCATTGATTAGAATTATTGAAATGAAATTTAGGGTATGCTAATTGCTGAATATTATGAACTGTACATTAAATGATACCTTTAGTTAGTTTTTGGTAGGTAGAGACTAACTATATTGTATAATATGACAAATTTTAACCATTTTAATAGAGCAAGACTGCAGATATATAAATCATGCATTAGTTAGATATACTTTGATCAAATTGGGTGTAATTTGACCACTATTATCAAAAGTTTTTCATTTTGGATGTCACAACTAGCAAAAGTGAATATAGGTTTTAAATTGACAATTGATTATTGAAATTCCTGGCATAATATTTAAATATATGCATACCAAATACCATTTCCTTGTTTTTAACTATTTTAAGTTACTTTGGGCCCTTTTGGGCATTTTCCCTGGGGTCAATTTTGACCCCATATTACAACATTCAAATTCTTCTTAAATCTACACCTATAGTGGGGACGATTAGATAGTATTGCATCTTAAAATGAATTTGGAATTTGTCCCCTAAAAAGAATTGCACTACTTCTGATTTCTACATTCACACACATGTCCCTAACACCTGGTACCATTGAAATTTTTCTACTCGACCATCTACCCAAACTAGAGCCCTTTTTCAAAGTGGCTGACATACTTGTATACTAGAATTATTACCTGTTCAACCTGGTTTGCATTTGTGGCCAGCTATAATCAAAGGTGTGTTATGTGTTTTTATCTTCAATTTATCATTGTCAGTAACATGATTTTTCATGTTTGGAAAACAATTCAAATGAAAAACAGCTGTCAATGTTGAAAAATTTGCTGGCATCTTTTCAACCTTTTTCAAACTTGATCCAATTTCTAAATCAACCTAATAATTGCATTTATTTTTACAGTCAGTAGTAAGGTCACCGTGGAGATGCGTTTGACTCCGGTTTTCTTATCATGCGTCTGTGCAAGATTTTGCCAAATATACGCGGCATTTACCGGAAATTTTCGTAAATGGTCGTTTTCCTATTGTTTTGAACCAAATATACTCGGATGCATGTTGGTTGGACCAAAAGTGATGGCCAATATGTAATGTGTACATGTAGAGGGTTTACTGATATCTAATATCAAAATTGATTATTTTTAATCAAAATTTGAAATGAAATTAACGTGTGAATGAAAATTCCATGTATTTCAAAAAATCTTCCGACAGCTATTTTCTAACCGTGGTCTTTACCTCTTACGATGTTTTGAATGTTACGAGCATGGTATTTTAAAAATTTAGACGTTAGCGCTTCTATCATGAGATTTTCTTTTTGGTGGGCTATTTTTCTTGGCATGAAACCACACTTCAAAAGTAGGCAAAATTCACCAAAATTTGACAGTATTCATGCTTCCCTCTAAGCACATGAACTAACGAACAAAACGGTGCACGCGCGCACGCCGTCATGCATTACGTGCATAGGCAGCATAGTATTTTACCATTCCGCAACACATGCTGTAGATGCGCACATTATAAAACCGTTTTATGTAAGTGAAGTTCCAATCTATCACCAATATAAGTTTCCAATTGTGAGGGTTAAAATTAAGCTTTATTTTTGGTGGTTTTGCAGATGCAAAAATTAATATTGGTCGACCAAAATGGGGCACATTTTCACTCATAACATCCAAACCAAACATCATTTACCCCTAAGAATTCACAGGGTAAATGAGAAAAATAGTAGCTTTCTTCTGATACCTATATTTTTACCACTTTCGGTAAAATCTGGGGTCCCTGGGGATGAGGCTATTAGCGATCGGACCATGGCCCTTTAAGAAATAAGAAGTTTGAAAAAGTTTTTGAAAAGACATCAACAATAGTAATTTTTCAACTTTGAGGGGCACTTTGCATATGATTTTTTAAATAGATTTTAGTTTATACACAACTATTCTTGATATACCTATACCTATCGTACAAGAAGTACAAGTAGTAGCAGTACAGCAGTGGTAGTGAAAGTATGGTAGTATACTTCATTTATTCTCGAGCCAGTGACATCAACACGTTTGGAAGTTGTTTTGCATGTATATTTTCGTACCGGCTTTATACATGTGTGTACGTCAACGCCTTGCGATTTAATGCTGCGACTAAAGTCACTGACTCGAGGAAGATGAAAGCACTATAGTGGCAGTAGTATAGTAGTAGTAGCAGTAGTATAGTAGTAGTAGTTGTAGTAGTATACATGTACAGTAGGTTGTGGTAGTAGTACTTGTAGTAGTGGTGATAGTGATAGTGCATGGAAATACTACTAGTGGTGGGTGGTGCCTGTATTCAGCTCACCTTTTCGGCTAATCCTACTTGCACCAGACTTTGGGATGATGATGCATGTAGGATGAGTTTCTGTCAAGTAGTGAAACAGGTGGGGTGGGTGGGTGGGGGGGGCACATTTCCATCCAGATATGTCTAACCGATAAAAAATCAGTGCAAGCTACCAAGAAAATTGAAGTTAGAATATAAGCTAGAAATTTAGAGGGAGGAAGGAAATCAAAAATAGAGGGAAGACAGGGAAGGAAAAGAGAGGGATGATATGAAAGGATCAAGAGGGTAAAAGGAATGAGGGAGGGAAGGTGAAACTAGTGTGTCAATTATTGTGCTTGTCAGATTTTCAAAGTGTCAGTGATAAAATTGGGGTCAAGCATTAAGTGACCGCATTTGAGGTAAAGCAAAGTGAGGTGAGAAAAGATTGAAAGGTCCATATTTGCACCGGACCAAAATTATACACCCAGAGAATATTAGCTTTTCTCCCGGAACACAGACTCCTGCTACACCCCTGTCAGTTTTCTTTGTAAAGGTCTATGTACACAGATGCTTCTTGTGCTTCACAGGACCATGAGCTTTCACTTGATTTCTGTACAGTTTGCTATCATATTCTTACCTGAGCATTTTGAACTATGTTGTTAACAACACCTATCCTCCTCTTGGAATTCATTAACTTCTTGACATATGCATCTAATTCTACTGGTGGCTCTCTTTCTTGGGATAACTGTTTCAAAACTGTTGTGAAATTAAAAAACAAACAGTACTGGTTATTTTTATTTATTACAATTAGAGGACTGGGCCCTAATAGTGGTGTAGACCTTTTTTGAAATTAAAGAATTTAACACTTACTGTGCTCAAGTGATCGAGATCTCGATCAAAACATGTGGCAGGTATTATGAAATGCTGCCTTTGTGTACATAAGAGGTGTTAAGAACATTTACCATTGCAATGTACATCTAAATGAGGAGTTACAAATCACTCTCCTACAATGCACTTAAGAAGAGCTGCATCAGGGCAGCTATCAAATGCTCTTTAAGGAGAGCTGTAGGGGAGCAAAACTCTCACTCGCCTTAAAAGATGATGTCTGAAAAATCAATCCTTTTCATTTTAGAATGGAGGTATTTTAGCCTCTGGAGTGATAGCATGTAGCATCACCGAACTGTTGCTGTCTTCATTCGCTAAACTTGCGTGCCTCCATAATATGCATAAGGGATTTCCAAATAAGACAATATGCAAACCTTGGGATGCAAACCAAATATGGTGGTGCCCAAAAATATAATAATAATAATAATAATAATAATAATAATATTAATAATAAATAATAATAATAATAATAATTGCAGCATTTATATAGCACTTTTCACGTGTATCAAAGCGCTTTACAATTATTACCGCTACCTTTGGAATACATCAGCTGCCATACATACCCAAGGCATACTCATACCTTTGGGCGGTGCTCAATGGACAATATCCCTAGCAGTTCCCCATTTAGCACCTGGGTTGAGAGAGGCAATCGAGATAAAGTGTCTTGCCCAAGGACACAACGCGTTGGCAACAGTGGGACTCGAACCCACGACCTTCGTATCACAAGCCAAATGCTCTATCCACTGGACCACACGCGCTCTCAAAAAAATATGCAAAAAAAAGTGCATACATGCTCATTTAAAATGATACTTTTGGGCACCTCGAATCTGGTATTGCCATTTCAGGAAAATCTGCCTATATAGGTTTAACAAGATCTTTGGTTCTTGTTTTAATATGAAAGCTTAGCAAGATTAATATGAAATTATGAAGCTCATCAGTGACTGCACTAAAAAGATGGACAAACTTTTAACCGATTATATAATCTCTGATTAAAATTGGATGACCTAAAATTATAACTCCCTGGTGATATGCCTTGATCTCACTACAAAAACTAATGTGCAGGGTTTTTTTTGCTCATTGCATGTCACGTGTGTCTGAAAAGTTCCGATGAAAAACATTTTATTAAGAATATATTCGCATTATCGATATGCGACTTGGATCGGGTTGTCAGGTAATTCACATTATCGTAATGCAAATTAGATGAGGTTTGCAAGGTAAATCGCATTATCGTAATGAAAATTAGATAAGGATGCCAGGTAATTGGCATTATCGTAATGCGAAATAGATTGGGTTGCCAGCTTATTCGTGCTACGATAATGCGAATTAGATCTAGTTGCTAGCTTACTTGCATTAACGTATTAAAATTTGTAATTCACATTATCACAATAACCCTAAACCCTAACCCTAACATTATTGGAAAATCCGTTTAAATATAATGAGATAAGAACCATCGTATTTGTGCAGATTTTTTTATTTATAAAGCCGATTGATTTTTGGGCCAATTACTGGCGTAAAAGTGGAGAAGCTGTAAACTTGTTTACGCGAATATTTCCCTCATGTTTTAACACGTTATCCCTATAGGCCTTGCGTGAAACCTTCTACATTTGATTGCCCAAGTTTATCCCTCGACTTTGAATGCTATGTTCTTTCTAATTTTAGCTATAGGCCTTGTGAAAAATGGAAATCCCGCGTAATAAAATTTAATTTTTTTAAAAATTCAATCAGCTCTAGTTACATTTTTGCCTGCTGCGAACTGTCGGCCATTTACCCCTCAGGAGATTGCCGCCAGTGCATTGCTGGGAACTGTCGATTGAACGTTTTCCGCCCAGGAGGCGCATTGCTACAAACTGCCGGTGGGCCGTTTTCCCCAGGAAATCAAAACTTTTTGATTGCTGCGTATACTGCCGGTCGAACGTTAACGCTTTTCCGCAATTTTTTCCACTGGAGGGAAAACGTCCTACAGGCAACACAAAGTACAATTGCTTGTAATTGCCGATTGGACTTCAGGAGACACTTTTGTATTGCTTTCTATTGCCGGTCGGATGTGTTATCAGGGGTGACCCCTGACGTGTTAGGGTTAAAAACCTAGAGCAATAATTATGGAATTCAATGAATTATGAATCTCTTGTACTACACTGACTTAACAGATACTCACCTTCATCAAGCTCTTCTATTTGTTGCCTCAGATCCAGCTGACTTTCTCTGTAATGAGCAATGTTAAAAATAATTAGTTCAGTTCATTTTTGGACAAGGTAAATAAATGCCTTGGAAGTTCAGTTATTAGGGTTGCCTGGGTCAATCCTAGCGTTTTGGTTCATTTGGGGTGAGCACAAATCTAAATTCAGGTTTCTAGCCACAATGCAATGCCCTAGCTCAGAGGAGTATAAGTTCATGGAAATTTTTTATCAAGTCCACCCCCTGAAATATTTTTCCTTGGATTGCTCTCTTTTCAGGAAAAAATCTCAAAATTATATTTTGTGATGTTTTTGCTTCTTAGTTTGCACTGAGACAATTCTGAATTTGGTCAATAATTTTAAAGATGAAAAAGCAATTTTATATGTTTTTTTGTGCATGCCTATTTTCTAAAGCAAACTAGACCCTGTAGATCACTGCTCTCTCGGCCAAAGCCACTTTGTGCCACTTTTCGGTATGTATTTTGTAGGTGGCAGCCACCATCAAATATACAATACAGAATAATTTAAAACCGTTTTATGATTTTGTTGTAATTTTTTTTTTAACCACCCTTCCCTTCACCAGATTTTAAATGCCTTTTTCGTGCCAGGGTGTGGTTGGTGAAATCAAGTTGTTGATGGTTACCAACCTAATGTGTTCTGTTAATGGGCGGGTTCCCCAATCGACAACCTCAATCCCCCCATTTTACTCCATTTGGTATCGAAAAAGTTCATATTTTTCTCATTACCCCAGTAAATTTTTAGGCCCAGGAAATTTTCATTTCGATTTTATTGAACAAAATGTTTTCACACGCACTGTCCTACGGGCCAATCGAGTGGACATTTTTTGCTTCTACTTCCAAACGGTTGGACCATGTTTAATTCAAATTTGTAATCAGGATGGTTTTTGGCGATATGCTTCCATATGTGAGGGAGAAAAACATACAAATGCGACCTTGATCGGGTCAAACCCACCTTCAAGGGTTTTGCTATGGGGGTAAGTAAAATTCACCATGTTGGCTGCTTGCCTGCACACAACATTTTTTGCTTTTTCATCTTTCTTTCTGTTTGGTAGATCTATGATGGTCCTGTCATTTGGCAGTGCACTGTTGGCCCTGTTCATATCATATCTTTTGCGTAAACCTAAACCCCATCCCCTTTTTTGTACATGTGATCGGGGTCAGATACTACTGCATGGCATAGAAATGCATTCCAATGCAATGCTACAGTCATGTACTTGCCTTCATAAGCCTTCAATCTTTTTTAATCTCTCAGTATCCCCATGTTGTAACTAGCATCCATGCTTTTCTGTTTAGAGGGGGTATGTTTCAATTTCATTATATAAAATTCCTCTTGAATTTATAAAGTTTCACGCTTAGATTTCAATGCAATTTTGATATAAAGCCCCACGGCCAACGAGGCCAGAAGGGGACCACGAGTATTATGTCGTAGTCGAACCCTTTCCCTACCATGTAACCCCACAAAATACCATTAAGACTAATTCATTTTGGTGATCAAAATGAGGCCATTTTCCCTCCAACATCCAAACCAAACACCATTCATCACTAAAACGTCATAACAGAGTAAATGATAAAAACAGTAGCTTTCTTTCTTCCACCAACCAGATTATGACACAACTTCCAGGAAAATTGGGATCCTGAGGACACGGCTATTTGCAAAATCGGGGAATGCATGGACCATAAAAATGTTAAAAATAATTTTTTTTGGTATAATACTGTTCAACATGAATATTTTGTGGGTAAGAAAGATTTGTGCAGGAAGTCTGCATCTTGTCAAGGTCATACATCAAACATTACAGTGGCGGATTTAGAGTCAGCAGTGTCAGCACTGCTGACAGGGTCCCCTAAAATATTGCTCTCAGGGCCCGCTCAAAACCCCCAACATTCGCATAATAATGTGCGACATTGTGTCACTTCGTGATCGCTAAACAGGCCCACCTTAAGCTGTCGACATTCAGGCCCTTTTCCTGAAATCCCCACTGAACATGAATTCTTCTGGTGCACTGACATATAATAAGCAAACACTCAATTATAATATTATTAATTAATTTACTATATTTCCACATTAGATTGCACAATCGGGGGCCTTTTGGCTCCAACTAACACTTTATTTTTGTGCGATTACTGAGTGGCGATTCACTATCTGAAGAATCGATGAGGTGACTTGAACATACTTGTCTCCCTGGTTAAGAGTGGAGCCCAGTCCACCTTGTTTAAGCATGTTTGTGATGCAGGCCTTTTCTTTTGGATCTGCAATCACTAAGGCAGTAAACGAACTCGTACGCTATGCTAAAATATGTCCCCGCTGCAATGTCGTGATCACTAAGAAGTGAACAACATGAACTACAGCTCATACCACTTCTTTAATTCTGTCAACACTGTACTCCCTTAAACCTAGGACCACTCGCCCACTCTAATAAACCATGCAATGTCCTTCCACCCACCAAATTTCCACCATTTTTGCCTAACTCACTGATGAACTCCATCCATAATTCACCAAAAATAACTCTAAAAATATAACTCGTCAATGAACTTCATCCATAACTCACAAAAAATCCATGAACTCCATCCATTATGCACCAACAAATAAAAACAACTATCGATGAACTCATCCATAATTCGCCACTCATTGATGAACTCTATCCATTACTCGCCAAAAATACCTAGGCCTCTAAAAAGGTCAAATGTCAAGGGGCAAATGTCAGCACCCACCAAGATTGCAAATTTTTACTTTTTTTTAAATGTTGACTTTTTGTCCATTTTCCCCACCCCCTGTCACACCAAGGGGAGGACCCTGGGGGAATGAAGTACATAGTTAGGGCTTGTGCCCTCCTACAATATACCCAAGTTTGCTTACTCTAGCTAGCTCATCTAGGAAAAAAGATATATGACCAAATGTTGACTTTTTTTCCATTTCCACACCCCCTGTCACACCCAGGGGAGGACCCTGGGGGATGAATTACATGGTTAGTAGGGGCTTGTGCCCTCCAATATACCCAAGTTTGGCTGCTCTAGCTCATCTAGGAAAATGTTTGAAAACAGTATTGTTTTCTTAACTCCCGTTATTTGGAAATCTCCTTTTCCAATGTCGATAATAACAAATTGCATCATCTTTGGTGCACAAGATGACCCCCAAAACTAATATACACAAATTTCTATTCAGGCGATCCCTGGCGATGTCATACTACTGACGTCACCGGCGATCCCATCATGCTCGTCCTCTTTCCCGCAACCCCATAGGCTCACCTCTCGGGCGACAACCAGTGGGGCTGGGTGGGAAGGGATCGACATTGGAAAAAGGAGATTTCCAAATAACGGAGTTAAGAAAACAATACTGATTTCAAACAAACTCCCTCATATTTGAAATCTCCTTAGGGTTTTCAATGTCGATAATAACAAATTGCATCGACATTGAAAAACCCCTTTTCCAGACTAGCACCGACCATAGGCCGGAGGTACATGTTTTCGCCCAAAAAGAGACTTACACGATTCGAATAGAAAACCCAAGAGTAGAACGAACCCAAAGGCCATCCTCAAAAGGCGGCCGCGGGTAAGCACCACCCTTGGATACAGAGAGCGAAAGCTACTAAAGGCCTAGGACAAGTAGGCCCCACCTTCGCTCCCCGTCCACCAAATAAGTGAATTCGGTTAAAGTCCGGGAATAGACTTACCCTGAACTAATCATTGCTCACGCTGTCAAGAACGGCGCCGAGTGAAACCGCCGGCCTTGGGAATCTATCCCTCATGCACGTGGTTACGAAGGATGGAATTGATAGAAGGCCAGCCAACGGTGTGGTTAATAATCTGTTCTAGGCGGAGGCTGCGGTGAATGAAAAGCAGCCGAACTTGCCCCAGCTCTGGTGGAGAGAGCCGTAGCACGTTCGCCGGCGTTCACCGCATAGGCCGCCCGATGATAACCTCGCAGACCCAATGTGTCCCCGAGGGTTCTTAGTAAGGGAGAGGTAAAAATCGAGAGCTCCCACCGAGACACCACAGCCAGTCCTCCCTCAGGCGAACCAAACCGGACATGTCGGCAAAAGAGAGGGGGTGCCTGAAGAAGCCAGGTCTTTCATACTGGAGAAGACCTGGGCAGAAATGGAGAGTGGCACCGAAACGTACCAAAAACTTATAAATTTCCCACCGACACGTGTGCATTTCGGATGGGCGCGACGGCCTGCGCCTCGCCAGCAGGAAATAGATTTGGCGTAAGGCGCGGCCAGACGGCAGAGCCATCGACTCGTACGGACGCGGTCAAAACTCCGTAGGGCGTTGGCAGTCCCACTCGGGCATAAGGCCTCGTTGGCGGCCTGGTTGTAAAAACAGCAAAAGTAAGAGGCGGTTCAAAGACTCATCACCGATCGGAACAGCACAGGGCCCTGTCCTCGGTAATAGACGAAAACAGCCAACTGAGATTCTTGATTGGGTTAGTGTCTAGGCCACTACTGAATCAAGAATTCAGGAAGACTGCGGAATCTGAGGAACAGAGTTGGCTGGACAGAATAATTTCGTCCTGCCCACCACCTAGCGAAGACCCGCCATCGCCCAAAATAGGCCGAGAGAGAGGATCTTCGATACCCCTGGTCACCAGATCAGCAGGGTCACGAGAAAAGCCTTGAGTCTGGAAACATTTCCTGACAGTGGCCACGCGGTCAGTCGAAAGCGTCCCCAGATAAGTCCGGACATACGCAGGTGACTCCCACAGACAGAGAGTCCCGACGGAGTGTCCGCGGTGCCCTGCAAGCAGGATCACCCCAGCGGACGAAACCACGGCCGACGAGGCCGGAAGGGGACCACGAGTATTACGTTGCAGTCGACCCTTCCGACAATGTCTACCACTCGTGGGCTGAGTGGGATCGGGGGGGAAAGGAAAGCGTAAGCCTTCATCCCGACCAGTCCAGAGAGAAAAAACATCCGATGCCCACGCCCCGGGATCGTGTCCCAGGGAGCAGTGTCAGGAGCTTGGCATTTCTGGTGGACGCAAACAGATCTATCAATGGGCGATCGAGGACCCGGAAGAACTGTTGCGCTACCCGATGAGACAGAGACCCGCAGAGGTTTTGGTCCCGTCGCAGGATAGACAGTCCGCAGTGACATTTTGAATGCCTGGTGAGTAAGTAAACAGCAGTTAACGTGATCCCCCTCTCGATGCACCACGCGATCAGACGAATCGTTGTGAGATAAGAGTGGGGCATCTCGTTCCACCCTGCCGGTTGATTACGACACCACTGAGGTGTGTCGGATCCGAGTGGATCTTGCAACGGCCACCAAGTCCTGAGAATGATGCAGAGATAAACTCATGCTTTCAGTTCCAGGACATTGATGTGAAAGGAGACCGATCCGTGGCCGAAGCGGCCCGCCGAACAACTGTACTGTCCCGAATGTGACTGCCCCAGCCCCGACCCGACTCATAAGTAGCCAGGATCAGGCTGGGCTGGAATGGAGGGAACTCCACGCCCCAGAGGAGATTGCCGGGCAACCTCCACCAGGATAGAGAGTCCCTCACAATCGCAGTCATAGGACCAGGTGGTCTACGCTTTCCGTGGACGGACGAAAGTGCACCAGAAGGTTTTGCAGCTGGACTGGGCCATGAGTCCCTGAACCCGGAGCCAAGCCAGCACAAGCTTGGCTGCCCCGAAAAAGAGCGTAGCGCAATGAATGAGATTGTACCGCCCTTCTAGGGAAACACGGCCATTGAGAAGATCCAGCTGCGCTCCCAGAAAAACTGGGGGAATTGGCACGGTTCGAAGTTGGATTCTGATAAGTTCACGATGAACCCCAACTTTCATGACCCCATGCGCCACCCACTTGGCGTGGGCGAGCGCGAGATCCATCGTTGGGCTTTAGCTCAACCAATCGTCCAGATAGGTACATACAAAGGTTGATCCCCTGCCATCCGAGAACTAGAACTGAGCCAGCGGCCTTGACCACACGAGTAAAGACTCGCGGCGCCGTGGACAGGCCGAACGGGAAGGCACGAGAACTGGTACGCTTCTAGATTTACCTTGAGATCCAGAGACGTCAAACAACAGTAGATTGGGTAAGGAGAGCGTGGGCCAACGTCTCCGACCGAAATTACTTCGGTCTGATGAAGACATGGAGCGGCTCAGATGAGTTAGAAACGGCCACCAATCGTCCGTCTTTTTGGGAGCCAGGAAGAGCTCGACCAAAAGCCCCCCTCGAGAATCAAGGGGGATAGGGACGATTGCCCGCTTGCACGAAGGTCCGCCAAAGCAGGACCTGACGCTCTCTGGGTCTGCGGGGAGCGCTGTGACCCTCCTGACAGAATTACGTGGTGGAGGAGCAGTGAATTCCAGACGTAACCGTGGATACCACGCTCACACCCAGCAATCGCCCGACGATTTCTCGCCAGTGCTTGCTGATAATAGATTAAGCGACCGCCCCACCGAGGGTAACCCACGGTGGAAGCTCCGTGGACAGTTGGTCCCGGAACAGCGGCCGCCAACCCGTCAAACGCCAGACTCCCTGCGGAATGCTTGGAGGTCTCCGGCACTCCCCTTGCAGTGCTTCCGCTTGCCCCCAGACGTCCCACCGAGGACGCCTGAGAGGCTGGCGGCAAACAGCAGCGGAAAGTTGTCGGGTGGCAAGCGAGGGATTGGATTCCTTCCTCTTAGAAGAACCTTCTTTCAGAGGCACCCTTGCCTTTCCCCGTACCTTGGCGAGCCCAGCCTCAAGGGGTCTTCTCGTTCTTGATCAGGTTGCCCAACCTGCTCAATGGCAGATTTCAACTCCAAACCAAACAAAGACCCCGAAGGGGACACCTGTGAGGCTGTCGGCCATCTGCGGAGAGGCGGCCGCCAGATGAGCCAATACATTCCCGACGTCGCCACACCAAGGTATGCGAAGCTAAGAGCCAGGCCCCGTCCAGCGACCACGACGCCAAACCCGCGGCGAGAGACCCCCGAGCGAACTCGGGTGACTACCGGCCCAGCCACCGCAATCCCAAGGAGTTCAAGAGGCGATAAGCTGAAAACGCCGAGCATCGATTAGCGACCGAAGCCATCCGTCGATGGCGGCCAGCTCACCCTTCCAGAAACCTGAGAGGGCAGGCAGGCTAGACCGTCCTCCCGGAGGGAGTCCGGCACGGCGAAGCGTTTCTCGCAGTCCTCGAAGGAACTCGAAGGACCAGATCAATTCTTCGCTCGCGCCTGGACCACGCCTTATAGGGGACAAGCACTGGTCCACTCTGCGAAAGGATGAGGCAGAAGAGTCAACGCCACCCGAGCAGGGGTTTCTCCGCCGAGCACCCAAACAAATCGGGTCGCTGTCGGCACGACCGTCTCGCTCAGCGCAAAAGAGAACAAAGGCCATAAAACCTCTGAAAGAATCTCGAACACCTGGCGTGGACTGAGCTCAGTAAACCCATCCGCCTTGGAATCGAAGTGAAGCAGAGATCTGCCCGATACAGAGCAGGCGAACGGGAGGGGAGCTGGAGGAGGACAAGGAAGCTGGCTTGGGAAACAGCGCCCGTGACACAAAAGGAGCTGGCCTGCTCCACCGCCGGCTGAGTCGCAGGAACCAAGCCCGGAGGGTACCTTGGCCCGCCGCCCCACCCGCATAGCCAGCCCATTGGAACGCCCATAGGGCCGGTTATACCAAAAGGCAATGCAGGGGGATACGCCCAAGGCAAACACCCCTAGCGTTTTACACCTAATAACCCCACCCAACTCCCCCCCCCGCAGGGTCTCGGCGGGTGGTACCCAAAGCCTGGTGGAGGCGGTGGCCGAAACCCCGAAGCCAGGGCCCGCACCCAAATCCAACCATGAGCTGGCTGCTGCCCGTGACGCAGGTGCCTGCCCTAGATTGGACCCAGGATACCACGCACTATGACCCACAGGGATCATGCCTGCCCCCCCTGTTGCCAAACCAGGTTGGCAAACCACGGGGGACCAGCAAGAGAAGGTGAGGCACGCGAACGAAGCCCATCGCCCCGGACCCAAGCCCGCCAACAAGCGGAGACCCCATCCCAGTGGACGAGATCCCGGCCCCAGGCATGGTCGAAGTCACGGAAGTCAGGCGCCAGCAAGACTGGGTGACCATGACCCGTGACACGGAGGAGACGGCAGGTAACGCTCCCAGTGTCGTCCCGGTACCGCCCACCAGGCATGGGAGCAAACGCCACCACCAACCCCCGCCCCGCATCCGCCCCCGCCCCCTGCAAACGCCCCCGCCTGCCCCGGACTCGCGAGCACATCCCGCAGCCAGAGGCAACAAGTGCCCCCGCCGCGGGGAAAGCCCGAACCCAGGGACCGGGGTGTTGCCCACCGCAGCTCCCCGAAGAGGAGAGAGGGCCAGGCTGACAGACGCCAAACCAGTACTCAAGCCCAAGCCAGCCACGGAGGAGGGGGCCGGCGACGAGCACTGCCTGCACAGCACGGAGGAGGCGGCATCATCCCCGAAGGGAGAGCGCCACCCAGCCTGGCGAAACTCCCGCCCCGAAGGGGGAGGCTCAGCCAAGCCCGAAGCTACCCGGTCCGGAGGGACCTAGGCGGCCCCTGAGGCAGCGCCTCCCCCGAAGGGAAGCACCAGCCTCAGCCCGGTGAGCTTCAAGCCCCGAAGGGCGAGGCGTAGCCAGGCATGAAGCCACCTGTCCCATACGGCTGGGACTGAGGCAGCCTCCAAGTGCGCTCCCACAGCAGGGTTCAACCCGGAGGCGATACCCAGGAGGACGCTGGCAGCCGACGAAACCGCCGCGGTGGTGTTTGTTGAAGCCACCACTGGGAGCGAAGCCCTGCGTGATGGGGGGGGAGCACTACAAGCCGCCGACTTCACAGACGTAGCCCCGCACCGTGCCGACGTGCATACGGGAACTCCCTTGTGAGAATTTCGCGTTCGCCTCGAGCATATCACAGTGATTCCCGTAGTCACACACAGTAGGACCGGGCAAGGGGACTCTCTAGTACACACTCAATGGACCCAGCAAGCGGGATGGGGATCACACTCAAAGCTAAGTTGAGCGGCATCCCCGCACAGAGCATGCTTGGTCATTTAGAAGCGATAAGCATGCACGATACACTTCAAGTAACTCAGAAATTGTATTCTAGAAGGACCGTAATTACAACAAGACAGTCCTTCAAGAGAGGACAAAAGAAGAATTACTGCAAGACCACAAAGAAGAGGGCGATTTAACTAGGGTAACGACCTGGCTTTAAGGATGGGTCTTGGAGGTAATTATCGTGTCTAGCCTATAGAAAAGCTGGCACAATGGGCCCGCTGGATCAAGTAACTAAATTCTAAGGATGCCTCAAAGAAATAAATCGATTTAACTATATAAAGATTAACTTTCTAAGAAATGGTCTGGACACTCAATGGATAAGCTTGTCTGGACACAAATCTGTAAGGCACATCAAAAAGAATTGGAGTAGAAACTAGGACCTGAACACTGATTAAAGTCTAGTGCGGACTACCCAGTTAAAAATAAATACACCTTCAAGTAATGAGTTTGATGGTAGTATATTGAAAAAATGGATATAAAAAGCCCAAAACTTGTTACAGGGACGGCCTCTCCCGCCAAGGAGAGCTGTATTAAGTGCCGTCCGCAACAGTAAACAACATAAGAGTGTGTACACACCGAACCAATCAAATTGAATCAATGTAGTTTAATAGTTATATGGGAAATTATTACGGTCGAATTTGGCAGTCCAATCTGGAACCGGCGGTTCAGCGAATTGGCCAGAACTTCGCCGAAATCGCAATCCAAAAAAATCCTAAAAACGGACTCAGGACATAATTAACGGTAAACTTAGAGTTTTCACCCTAGTTCTGGCCAAGACAAATACCAGCCAAAACTTGTGAATTTCTAATTCTCCAAATGGGAGTAACAGATACATCTCACTGGTCAGGTAGAGCCCCCAAGGGAAAGAGGACAAGAATGATGGGATCGCCGGTGACGTCAGCTAGTATGACGTCGCCAGGGATCGCCTGAATAGAAATTTGTTGTATATTAGTTGGGGGTCTCTGTGCACAAAGATGATGCAGTTGTTTATTATGACATTGGAAAAACCCTAAGGAGATTTCAAATATGGGGGAGTTTGTTGCAGGGCACCCCCCCCCGAAATCTTGAAGAATTAGAGATTACATCAGCACGAGCTGGAAAGGAAATACACTGAGGAACCAGATGACATGGTTGCACGGTGAGGCTATAAACCAGGGCGAAAGAGAAAATATAAATAAGCAAGGAGCAGACACGAGGACAAGGACATGTCCCAACATGCCCTGGTGGTCAAATGTGGATTCCATAGGGGGGAGTAAACCTGGCCTAAAGAATAAGCCCACTTAATACCAGCAGTACGAGCGATGCGGAAAAAACCGGCCTGAGGCTCGCGGGGGAACCATGTGAAGGGATAATACATCTATAATGTCACATCTTCCGAATTCTGATCTTCCGAATCCGATCTGAAGATCTTCACAAACATCAGCACGTCATCTACCAAAACTCCGATGAACAGTAGTTATAACCACATCCTCCAGTGGTCTCCAATAAGTAGGCGATAATGGGGAAAAATTAGTATAAATATCCCAATAAAAATTCACATGGTGCCCGAACTGAGACAAAAAAGAGCCAAAAGGATTCTGGGTGCCAGTGACAATAGTGATGGGCATACCGTGATAGCGTGGGACAGCTACTAGGCATGGGCGCCCCAAAATTTTTAATGGGCATTAGGGGTGTCTCGAGGCCTTTTGAGCACAAAAAATGCACTAGTTGGATCATTTCGTAATGTATTAAACTGGATGAAATAGAATGACATTATAGGACAACAAGCTACAGCACAAATATTTTTCCTACTTACGCATCGTTAAAGAGACATGGCACATTTGAAAATAGTGCGGCCATCAAGATTTTTTCAAAATCGATATTTTTGCATGGTTGAAAGCTTATAGTACAAAAGCCCTCACCCGAAATGATTAAGACCAAATCAGTGCCTTATGGGTAAACAGAACGATTTTGAATAACGTCGCCGGCGACGTTTAAATTCAAGCAGACAACGAGAAAATGGCGTTTAACACAAGAACACGCACGCCGTATGCATGTTTCCCACGCTATACACACGTTTGACCGGTCTATCTATAACCTTTGTGGTTTTAATATCAGTAAGTAAGACTCAAAAATTCATGAATATACAACATTGTTGATAAAGTTATGGAAAAACTTAAAAGGTGGCCTACAAATTACCTAGATGTCTTTCTCCTCATATCCATGCCCCTATCTGTTTGGGGTATGTATTTTTATGTGTAAAATATATCTATGTTATGTCAAATGGGCCTAGACTATTTCATTTGGGCAAATTGAAGAAAATTTCAGATTTTGTGAAAATGTGCCAGTGCCGCTTTAAGGTTCGATGACAGCTTCTAACAGCCATCCACCTCCTTTATACATGATCCCTTACTTCCAAAGAAGAAATCGTGCGAATTTTTAATCAAAATTGTCTTTTAATACTTCAATGGTTGAAAAAATGGCGGTCAACATGTGGGGGGTCTTGCGTTCAGTGACGTGTTTGTATTTCATTCCAACCAGCAATAGGACAGTGATTATCTCTAAATAATGCAACTACGCCTTTCTGACCCATGAATTCCTTCGTCGACCCTAAAAAACAGTGCGCCCTTGATAAATAAGTTTATGCCATTTTCAAAATGCAATACTTTAAGGAAAGATATGGGACAAAAGGAATAGTTAGAAGTCTACTATCACATTCACCCTTGCATGCAGTTTTGAAATTGTGTCTTTTATATAGAATTTTTCAGTAGACATAATTTGACCCTTGTTACAATATGCTAATATCGCCTTCACATGTGTGCGTATTTAGGTGCAACCTCAAGCTAATTACGTAACAAGATTCTCATCACTTTTTTCTGTAGTATAATTATCATAAGCCATGTAAGCCTGTTGGTAAGAAATAACAAAGCAATCAAATCACACAATTTTTGTACCAATTTATTTTTGTTACACCCTATATGACTTTTACGACACCCTGTATACTGATCAACAAGTAAGACATTCGTCTTCCTTACAATCTCAGCTTTAAAAATATATATACTTTTGTTTGTGTCTGACACTTCGTTATTGAGATACATGCAGTTGACCTTTGAAAGCATGCATAATTTTCTATTTTAGAGTTTGTAATGCAAAAGGCCCCCAATTCATGGCGCATGACCTTAAGCTTCCAGATCGGATTAACTTTTTACTGAGGATGCTTAAGCGACGATTAAACCGGTCATGTTTTGGTTTAACCCTCCCCCATTTCTGATTCTGGTACATTTACTTGATTTAGACATCTACCGTACATGCATTTGGCCACGCGTTTTGAACTGGTAGATTTTCGTGTGACACAAAAGTTCACTTTTTGAATTCTGAGAAATGCGCCAATTGTCGTTTGAAAATAATTATTTCAATAATCATAGGCTACCAAAGAAAAAGTATATATTCTGAAAGGAAATTCTGCAAGCAATCCAAAAATGACATTGTTTTTCATGTGGGGTTATTGGTTAGAGAGGTATTGCAAGTAGAAAGTGAAATTTTTCATGAAAAAAATTCTGAACTTTATGTTTTCATCTTATACCCCACATCAAAAAAAGACATCATCTTTGAACTCTACAGAGCTAGAGCTTTCCAAAAATGTATACTTTACTGTGCTACCTGCTATAGATTTTCTGTGGCACAAACATCTTGTCGACATGTATGAAATTTACATTTTTGCTACTGGTATCCTGGTAACCAGTACTAGCTGTCCCAGGGCCGAGTCGGCGGCTAAACCTACGCCCCCATGGGGTTTCTAAGGAAATCTGACGAGGAGGGTAGCTGGTTACCCTGGTAGAATGAAAAAAGAAGATCTACCTACAAGGGCGTCAGCTCTGGAGAGCTAATGGCGGCCATCCAACACATGCTGCCTTGCATGGTGGGCATGGTTGCCCAAAGGCTAGCACTATGAGCTAGCAAAATCTCAATTCCCTTGTCACCGTTCAGTAGTTTCATTCATCAATGTATTTAGAAAATACATCCCCTGGTTTTTGGGTATGATATATGATACTAGATCACACAAGGTCAATTCATGTCAATGTATGTACAAGTACAACCAACTGAACCGTGTCCTTGGGGGATGAGCGTATTGTAACTCATAGTGTAGGCCCACCGCCGAAAAACTGGATGGCGTCAGGGTAAGGGCATCCGGTCCCTTAATCTTTTGCTCCAAGAAAATCCCTCTCACAGCAGTTTACTGAGAGTGAGGTGTATCCGGCCACCCTGTTTAATCGGGACCACAACCGGGCTTTTTAAACTTGGTTTTAACTAACTAAATATGATAGTGTACTGTTTTCCACTGATTTAATGAAAAATTCAACCAATTATAGAACTTAACCTTTTATACAATTAGGGGAGCTTATAGAGAGCACGTCTTGAAAGTACATGGAAATGGCACACATGTGATGTTGCAGTATCGATGGACTTCAAGAAGTACATGTACAACTCTGGTGATTTTTCTGTGCTGTAAATCACATCCACATAAAGAGTGCTTTCCTTGGGCCCTGTGGCTGTGAATCCTTCATAAATTTCTCATAAAAAACAACCATCCCTGGTAGTTTTTGTATAGCTACTTTTGGCCAAAAATATAATTCCCTGTTGCTTTAAATTTTAAAAGGGGTATTTTTTTCTTTTTAAAAGTTGTTTTCTTCTTGACAAGATTGGCCTTCACTCAACACCCCCATCTGTAAAGTTTCGCGCCGATATTTCAATCAGATTTGATACGAGAGCTTAAAACGTTGATTTTGTAAGCCCCATAGAGTACTGTGTAAGATTAATATTGGTCGCCCAAAAAATGGGAGGCACATTTTCGCTCATAACGTCGAAAACAAACATTCCTTTGACTCTTAAGATTTTACAGGGTAAATGAGAAAAATGAGTAGCTTTCTTCTGATACCAAAAATTGTTAACCACTTCCAGGTTTTTTAAGGTAAAATCTGGGGGATTTCTGGGGACGAGGTATTAGCGATCGGTGGCCCTGGACCTTTAAAATAACTCTGTCATTTTATTCTTATCTTAAGTTTTTATTCTTATTATAGATTTTTAATTTCCTAAAAACCAGTGCACATCAACAAAGCAGATTTTCAAGATGGTGACTGTGGATTTCCCTCAAGTGATGAAACGGAATGATTTTCTGGACAAGGTGGTTTCTCAAAATGTGAAATGATGAATAGTATTTCATACCACCACATCCTTCAAAACATGCATGCAGTTTTTCGTTGAGGGCTGCCATATTCATAGGGTGGTAGCAGAATGTTTGAAACAGATTGTTTTCTTAACTCCCGTTTTTTGGAAATCGCCTTTTTCAAATGTCGATAATAACAAAGTGCATCATCTGGGTGCACAGATGACCCCCAAAAATACTATCACAAAATTCTTTCAGGCGATCCCTGGCGACGTCATAACACGACGTCACCGGCGATCCCAGCATCATGCTCTTCTCTTTACCGCAACCCCATAGGATCACCCATAGGGGCGGGGGGGGGGGGGGGGACAACCAGGGGGCTGGGTGGGAAGGGACGACATTGGAAAAAGGAGATTTCAAATAAAAGGAGTTAAGGAGAAAACAATACTGTTTCAAAAAACTCCCTCTATTTGAAATCTTCCTTAGGGTTTCCAATGTGATATAACAAATTCATCGAACATTGAAAAACCCCTTTTACCAGGGAATAGCCACTGACCATAGGCCGGAGGTATTTGCGGCCCGGAAAAAAACTAACACGATTCGAATAGAAACACAAGCGTAGAACGAACCTGAGGGCTACCCTCAAGAGCGGCCGCGGGTAAGCCTTAACCCTGGACACAGAGTGCGAAAGCTAATAAGGCTAGAACAAGTAGGCCCCATGCACTTTCGCTCCCGTTCACCATATAAGTAGTCGGTTTTTAAAGTCCCATGGAATAGACAGGCGGTTTTTCTCGTGCGTCCTCGGGACTCATATCCTTCATGTATGTTGTTTATGGAATTGGAAGAGCGCCAGCCAATAGTATTAATGGATTGCTAGGCGGAGGCCGCGGTGGGAAAAAAGGCAGCAGAACGTGCTACAGCTCTGGTGAAATGAGCCGTAGCATGTTCACCGGCGTTCACCGCATTGGCCTGGGTGATAACCTCGCAGACCCAAACGTGCAAGAGTCTCTTTCGAGGCAGCCGTATTGCGGGGTCGTTCGGTTATCACAAACAGCTGCTCTACCTACACGAAGGGCCTGTCGTACGGGAGAGGTAATATTTTAGAGCCCTTACCAGACACCACAGACGGTCCTCCCGAACGGAAGAACCTACTGACATTCCGGTAAGAACAATGGCTGGGCCCTAAAGCCAGGTCGTTCATTCTTTTGAAGAATCCGGGCGGAGGAAATGGAGAGTGGCACCGACACGTTCCAAACACTATAAATTTCCCCAGCGACAGCGTGTAATTCTGCGGGCGCGACGGGCCGGACGCCCCATCGCCAGCTAGGAAAATGTCTGGAGTAAAAGGCAGCCAGACTGGCGGAACCCATCGGTTCATACGGAACACCTGTTCAAACTCCGTTAGGGGCGGTTGGCAAGTCCCACCCAGGCATTACTGGCCTCGTTGGCGGCCTGGTATTAAACATACCAAGTAAGAGGCGATTCAAAAGATTCATTTCACCTTTCGGTACAGCACCTGGACTCATACCTCGGTGATAGAATTGAATCGCCAACCTGTATTCTTGATTGTGTTCGTGTCTAGTCCACTACTGAATAAAGAATTCAGGAAGTCTGCTATCCGACGGAAACAGCGGAAGTGGCCGGACAAATTTTTTTCGCCCTGCACCACTTAGCGAAGAACCGCCACCGTACAAAATAAGTGACGTGTGTGAATCTTCGCCACCCTCTGGCCGCCAGATCGGCAGCGTCACGAGGAAAGGCCTTGCGTCTGGAAACCGCTTGCCTGACAGCGGGCAAGACCTTGTCAGTGTGAAAAGCGCACCAGATTCGTTCTGGACATCCGCAGGATTCTCCACAGGGAAATGTGAAGTCCGATTGGGACAGTCAGCGGTTACCCCTGCAAGCAGGTTCACCAGCGGACGAAACCACGGCTGACGAGGCCAGAAGGGGGCCACGGAGGTATTACGTTGCATTCGACCCTTCGACCATGGGTCTACCACTCGTGGGGATGAGTGGGACGGGTGGGGGGGGGGGAGGGTAAGCATTCATCCCCGACCAGTCCAGGGAAAGAGCATCAACGCCCACGCTCCGGGATTCGTCCCGGGGAGAGATCGCGGAAAAAGCTAGGCATTTCCAGCGGACGCAAACATATCTATCGACGGGAGATCGCAGGACCGGAAGATTGTTGCCGATCCGATGAGCCAGGGACCACTCCAGAGAAGTGCCCGCCTCTGGATTTAGGAAGTCCGCAGTGACGTGAACGCCCGGCATATGGACAGCTGTCAACGTGACCCCCCTCTATATGCACGCTCGACAGGAGCTTGTGGGAAGGCACAGAGTGGGAGATCTCGTTGCCGCCTTGCGGGTGATATACGACACCACTGTGGCGTTGTCGGATCTGATGAGGATCTTGAAACCGGCCCACCAAGTCTGAAAATGATGCAGTGATATAAACTGCACCGCCTCAGTTCCAGGAATTGAGGTGAAGAGACTGTTCCGAGGCCGACCAGCGACCCGAAACAGTCTCGTCCCGAAGGTGACCGCCCCAGCCCAGAGCCGACGGGATATGTGGTCAGAACCAGGCTGGGCTGTGGAGAAGGGAAACACACGCCCTGGGAGAGATTGGGGCAAGCTCCACCAAGACAGAGCGTCCCTCACAATGGCGTCCATTGGGAAAGGCGGTCCAAGACGTCCGTTGCGGACGATAGTGGCAGAAGTGCAGTTGGACTGGGCGCATACGATGCCGACAGTAAGGCACGATTAGTGATGGCCGATCCAGCCCAAGATCGGTACTGCCGATCTCTGATCAGAAAATTGTTGAATCGGAACGATCAGATCCCGATTCAGATTATATTGTAAATTAGAAATCGCGCCAAATCGCAGTGAAATTCAAACTAACATCAACCATTGACCCTATCACGAGTTTGAAAACAATATTAATGGTGACGTATATGGTATTGTACGTCAAAGCAGTGCTCGATCTTCACTTCCCCGCAGCCAGTGGTCTATTGTAACGTAATAAATCAACGTGTTGAGTTATGTTGAGTTAGAGTGCTAGTGTATCAAATCAATTATTAACCCCCCACTGTGCAGCTATATGTTATCAAGCATGGCACGTGACTCGTGTGCTGAGAGGTCCGACTCAGCGCCGTTGTGTCGCTCACTGCGGGGGTTTACAGCTAAGGTGGAATTTGTACAATTTAGTGGGAATGTTAAATTGTGGATTGAAGCTCTGGTTTTACTTTCAATAATGCAAAGGCGGTTACTGCCGTGTCACTTTCATTCGATGGCGGCGTGCCCTTTATTCCATAGGTACCGTTGTATTAAGTATAGGTCTTTATGGACATGTGTAGGTCCGTATGTATAGATATGTAGGTGCGATGCAAGGTGCGTATGGGTGAAGAATTTTTAGTAAGTATATATAAAACTTTGAAAGTGATGACGTCACTGATAACGTCATTAGAGGACTTTTTAATTTTAGATATAGTGATTTTGGGTATATGCTAGACTTCCCTAGATTACAAAATCCCATACCGAGATAAAATCGTGTGTGATATAAACGTATTTTTTATATTTCATTTTTTGTTGCATTGTCTTAAAATATTATTTTGTAGTTTATTTATATTTAAAACCCATTTTTAAAAACAAAATTTCTTATTTTAATTTATTTTTTTTATATTATTTTTATTTATTTAATTTTATCTAAGATTATCCTTTTTTAATTATTTTCTTCATATGTATTTAATTTATAAAATATTATAAAATATAAATAAATTTTTATATAAATAAATTATAATATAAATATAACTACTTTAAATAATGTTGAAGAGTTAAATATATCAAATGAGCAAAACATGAATTTTAATGAAGAAATAAGAGCCAGAATTTGACAGAATACTGATGAATAGTATGAGGAAAACCACCCGTGGAGTCTTCTTTTCAGGCATACAATGGCTGCAATGATATTGACGATGCTCATTTCCGTTGGAGATGGTGGATGAATTTCCATGTATTTTTGAGGATCTTCACCCGAAGGAAAACTCGTTTAAGAAGTATGCGTAAAAATATGCTAAAAGTAATAGAAATTATTCTACAGTGTCAAAAACAGGCTTCTTGGGGTAAATGATGGCAGCGCATTTATAATGACATAATGAGTAGTCACTAGAACAAAATATAATGGTAGCTTTAAAAATCTGATAAACTTGGGATTTTTATTGTCAGTTTTGGAGATCGGTGAGGTAGATCGGTAGATGATGACTTTTCTCCCGACCGATTCAAAGCCGATCGACCAAAAATCGGGCAGATTTAAGCTTCGGCCATCACTAGCACAATGTCCACAAGGCTGGCCATGAGGCCCAGAACCGGAGCAAAGCCAAAGCACAAGCTTGGCTGGCCCCGGTAAGGAGCGTAGCGCATTGAATGACACTGGCTACACGCTCCTTCGTTGGAATACAGACCATTACGAGATCAAGCTGCCATCCAGAAAAAATAGGGAACGGCTCGGCTCGAAGTTGGTTTCGATAGGTTCACGATGACCCCCAACTCGTGAATTCTACTGCACAACCCATTGGTGTGGGCGATTAAGGAGATCCCTCGTCGGGGTAGATCAACCAATAGGTCCAGATTAGATATAAAGGTTGATCCCCGCCGTCTGAGAACCGAGGCCAACGGCTTGACCCCACGAGGAAGACTACGGCGCCGTGGACAGGGGCCTTTGAACGGAGCCCCGGAAAACTGTTAAGCTTCTGGTTCTATGGAAGCGCAACCAGACTTGGTTCCCGTTAATCGGGATGTGGAGGTAGGCACCCTTGAGATCCAGAGGGATGTTGCCCAACCATTTTGCGGGGGCAGGAGAGCATGAGCCAACGTCTCCATCCGAAATTTCTTCGGTTTGATGAAGGCGTTGAGCGGCTTCAGATTGCGAATAGGCCGCCAATCGCCCGTCTTTTGGGGGGCTAGAAAGAAGTCGACCAAAAGACCCCTCGAGAATCGCAGGGGGATCGGGACGAATTGCCTGCTTGCGTGCTTCTCTGGTTACGTGGGAGAAGCGTGACCTTCCTGCCAGAATGACGGGGCGGAGGCGCCGTGAACTCCAGACGGTTAACCGTCGGAGACTCCACTCCTCACCCAGTGATCGCCGACATTTCTCGCCAGCGATGCTGGTATTGATTAAGCGGCCGCCACCGGGGGTAACCCCCCGACGGAAGTTCCGAGGGCAAAGGCCTGGAACAGCCGCCGCCAACCCGTCAAACGCCAGACTCCTTGCGGGGACGCTTGGAAGTCTGGCCCTTCCCCTTGCCAATGCTTCCGCTTGCCCCAGACCTCCCGGAGGACGCCTTAGGAGACTGGCGGAGCGGCGGCAGCGGAAGTTGTCGGCGTAGCCAGCGAGGGCTTGGCTGCCTTACTCTTAGAAGACGCTCTTCTTCTTAGAGGTGGCAGCCCTTAACCTTCCCCTGCACCTTGGGAGCCCAGCCTCAAGGGTCTTCTCTTTCGTAATCAGAGTCGCAACAGGCTCAATGGCAGATTTCAACTCAGACCCAAACAAAGAAGACCCCAAAGGAAACCCTGTCTGGTTGAGGTGTCGGCCAGGCTGCGGAGACGGCGGCAGTAGATGCCGCTTAGGACGTTCTTACGCCGCAGCACCAAGGTGCGCGACGCAAGAACCATGGCAATATCCAGCAACCGTGATGCCAAACACGCGCTGAGAGACCCAAGCGAACTCGGGTGGCTCCCGGGCCAGCCGCCCTGCAGTCCCAGATGGTTGAGGAGGGTCAGCTTGACTGAAAAGCCGAGCATCGAATGAGCGACCGAAGCCGCCCGTCGATGTCGGCCAACTCACCCTCCCAGAACCAAGAGAAGGCAGACAGGCTGTACCGCCCCCCCCACCGAAGGGAGAAGGGAGACGCTTGCGGACCTCCCGTTCGAGGTTTGGCACGGCGAAAAGGCTTCTCGTAGTCCTCGAAGGAGGAAATCGGAGGGCACGGTCAACTCTTCGCTCGCCGCCTAGAACAGGCCCGTATTCCGGGTCGGAAAAGGAAATGGTCCACCTCGCCCGAAAGGTCTGAGGCAGAGTAAAAGCCACCTGAGGCAGACGTCTCGGCAGCAGCACCCAACGATGGGTCGCTGTCAGGACTACCGTTGCTCGCGCATCGAGAGATCGAAGGCCATGAAGACCTCCGAAAGAATCTCATACAATTGGCGAGGGATCAATCAGCAAACCCATCCGACCTGGAATCAGACAGTGAAGCAGAGAACTGCTTCACCAAGCCTTCCATGGGGATGGATTTGGCCGCCTCCGCAACCGACTCCTTGGACCCATCATCGCAAGAGGCGGACGACGGATCAGAGTCCTCGGGTTGCCTGAGGTACCTGCCACAGAAGCAGGAACCACGGGGGGGGAACGGGAGGGGGAACTGGAGGGGACAGGATGCTGGCTGCGATAACAGCGGCTGCGGCACGGCAGCTGCTCGAGCCTGCGTTCACCGCAGGCTGGTGTCGCGGGAACCAAAGCCCGGGGGGTACCCAGCCGACACTCCCGCGTAGCCAGCACATGGAAAAACCATAGGCCAGGCCATGCCGAAAGGCAAGGCGGGGGGATACGCTGAGGTGCAACACCCCTAGCGTACCCCGGTTGGCCGGGTACCCAAAGCCTGGTGGAGGGGGAGGCTGAACCCCGTTAGCCAGGGCCCGACAACCCCGTAGCGGGCCCGCACCCCGAATCCAACCCTGTGCAGACTGCTGACGTACGAGCGCCTGCCTAGGATTGGACCCCGCGATACCAGCCATGACCCCACAGGAATCGGACCTGCACCCCCCCCTGTGCAAACCCAGGTGGCAACCCCCAGGGGACTAGCAAGCGAAGGCTGAGGCACCCCGGCACACGAAGCCATCGCCCCCGGACCCAACCCGCGGCCGAGACCCCATCCCAGTAGACGGGATCCTCTACCGCAGGCAGGGTCGAAGTAACGGAAGTAGGCGCCCAGTAAAACTGGATGACCACGGCCCATGACACGGAGGTGACAGCAGGTACCGCTCCGATCGTCAGCCCCGGTACCAACCCCGCAGGCATGGGCGTGAACGCCCCCGCCTGCGCGGACCCGTGCCCATACCGCAGCAGAGGCAGGAAAGTGACCCCGCGCGGGGAAGCAAGAACCCCGACTGGTAGGGACCCACCGCAGCTCCCGCAAGGGAGCCGCGGATGACCGGAAGACGGACCGGCTCATGCCCGCACCAGCCCCGGAGGCCGGGGGGCGAGCACTGCCTGCAGCAGCGCCAGGTGCAGTCGCCTGCACAGGAGCATCATCCCCGAAGAGAGAGCGGCAACTTTGGCCTGGCGAACCTCCCGCCCCGAAGGGGGGAGGCTCAGCCGAGGCCCGAAGATACCCCGGTCCGAGGGACCTAGGCGGCTTCTGAGGCAGCGCCTCCCCGAAGGGAAGCACCAGCCCCAGCAGGTGGAGCTTCAGCCCCGAAGGGCGAGGCGTAGCCAGGCCTGAAGCCACCACTATCCTTTACGGCTGGGACGAGGCCAGTCAAGGCGCTCCGCGCGAGGTTCAAGCCCGGAGCGGATCCCCGGCAGGAGCGCTGGCAGCCGAAGCCGCCACGGTGGTGTTGGTTGCGGCACACAGGGACCGAAGCCCCTGCAGTGATCGGGGGAGCACAAAGCCGCCGCTTCTCCGACGGATCACAGCGCCGTGTTCGACCTGCATGAGGGAATTCAGCGACCGAGAATCGTCCGTTCGCCCTCGATCAGTCCCGTGAATCCAGCCAGCCTACCACAGTAGGATAGGCAAGGGGACTCCCTACATGATCGATGACGCCAGCAGGCCAGGTGGGGATCCCACTCAAAACAAAATTGGCGGCATCCCCCCCACAGAGCAGTGCTGGGTCATTGCAAGCGCTAAGCACGAACGATACACTCAAGTAACTCAGTTAAATGGTCCTTACGAAGGACGTAGTTTACAACAAAAACAGTCCTTCAAGAGAGGGACCAAAGATAGAAAGAATTACATAAAGCCCAAACAAAGAAGAGGATGTTTAAACTAGGGAAACGACCCTGGGCATCCAGGGAGGGCCTTGGAAGGTATTATCGGGTCTAGCCTATGAGACGCTGGCCACAATTGGCCGGATGGTATCACGTACTAAATTCTAAAGACGCATTCCGTACAAAGAATTGACATCGATTTAAACTAAATAAAGAGTTAAATTCTCTAGAAGATAGAAAATGGTCTGGGACCAATCAACGGATTAGCTTGTTGGACACAAATCATGTTAAGGCACACAACAGAAGAGGACGTTAGAAACTATGACCTGAACACTGAATTAAAGTCTAGTTGTATAAAGACGACAGTTAAAAGTCGTAGTAATTTAAAAACTGGATATAAAAAGCCAAGTGGTACAGGGACGGCCTCTAGTCGCCAAGGAGAGCTGGATTAATGCCCCCGTTTGGCGACCCGACTAACAACATAAAGTGTGTGTACACCACCGAACCAAACAATTGATCAAAAGTAGTTTAATAGTTTGATGGGGGAAATTACGGGTTCTGAATTGGCAGACCAAATATGGAACCTGCGGTCTCAGAACCTGCGAATTTGGCCAGAATTCGCCGCAGTCGCGATCCAAAAATCCAAAAAACGGACTCAGGACATAGCTAACGAATTTAAAATTAGGAGTTTTACTGTTTCTGTAGAGATACTGCATAACGCTCCTTGGTTGGAGCCAAACCGGCAGGGTTGAAGTGCGCATGAATGGAGTATGCTAATCTTGACGCATGTGATTTAAGACAGCAGACTTGAGTTGATAGGATCTTGTACTTGTATTATTGAGTATGGCAGGTTGTTCAGTCCAGCCTGTCCTAGGTAAGTAACTAAAATTTGGTAGTCATCCTTTAATTATCCGTATATTATTTGGTAAGCATCCGGGTGAGTGTGCCGCGATTGACGGAGGATTGGCTGAAGCAAACAATCCACCGGCAAAGCCAGGCATTCCCTTCCTGCCTGTTCAGTATAGTAATCTTGTTACTGGTTCTCCTTTGCTGAAGATTCTCCCATCTAGGCTAGGTCCTTTAATTTTGATGAGTGATGCTGGCGTTTTGCTGTATGTAGTTGTGACAAACCGGGCAGCCCGCTTTTGGACTTTTTCAACTTTCTGTATGAGTTCGTTTTGGTAAGGATCCCCAGACTGATTTGGAGTACTCGCGAAGTGGTCTGACCAGACTATGTCGGCTGTGCTTTTTTATGGGGTTTGGAACACGAGGTAAAGATTGCGACGTAGAAAACCCAGATGGCGGTTAGCGATGCTGTAATGTTGTTAATATGGTGCCCATGATCACTTTGTTTGAGATCGTAATCCCCAAGATAACTATTTTTGTTTGGTTTCTTCAAGCACATGACCTCCAGAGTATAATTGAAT